>AXCO02008023.1:0-13905 GCA_000473525.2 Anopheles melas
ACAACAGCCGACAACAGGGTTGCAAATTCCTTAAATCGCTCCACAACATGTCGCGGCGTTCCTGTCGTCCCCCTTGCACCCCACGTCTATGCCATTCGCACTGTACACACACACACACACACACGTCACCTTTCCGTCGGTTGTTTGTTTTGTGTCACCCAAATGATCAACTCCGGATCGCTTCGGGCATGGGGTGTGATGGAACATGAACGACGACGACAGCTTTTGATCCGTTTGTCACGGTTAAGTGGTGGTAGCGCCACCACAAATCAATGTCCAATCGCCAGGCCATCACGGGAGACGTGTTGAGGGATTGACAGGACAGGGCTTCTTGGACGTTACCTTGACTTTGAGCGGGTTGGGTTTTTTTTTATCTTGTTCCTGTTTCATTGGCACCGGGGTAATGCCGCCAGCAATCACGCGAATCGCAATTATGCTCTTTTACCGATCCGAGCATCAGTGCGACTAATCGATCGATTACCGTGCAACAGGTTTTTAAACACTTCCCAATAAGGTGTCTTTTCTGTAAGGTGGTCGAAAACAGCGGGGAAGGGCATTCTAGTGGACTTTGTAATAAGTGTCCGGCAGGTCTTTGCTTTGAAACTTTGAGGTTGATTTTTTTTATGGTAATTAAATACGTCGAAGTAAGTCCTTCTAGTGCAACTGAATCTTCTGTACAGGCATAAAGTTCAATAAGTCTCGCTAAGGTGACCTCCACATGATTCTACAGCTTAGAGATATCTTGGAGAACCTAACGGAAGGGTTTACAATAGAGTATCCAAGAATTCGACTGAGACAATATCTTTGAAGAGGACATCCTTTGGCCTCAGAATAATATAGTTCTGTGAGAAATTTGAGTGACTTCGGGAATGAAGTCGCCAGAGCGAGACTCCACTCAACAAGCATGTTTATCATTTGATACAATATGACTTTCTTTGAACTCAGAATAGCATATTTGCGAGAGAAATCTGCGTCAGAGAGATTTCAGAGATGAATATCGCAGGGACACAAGTCATCTTGGAGAGACTACAGATAAGCGAATCTTCACTGTACACAGTCTTTCGTACTTATAAGCAACAATTCTGTTTAGCGTTTAAAGCAAACTACCCCTTATTACATTCATTGAACTCGGAATAACAAACATCTGTTAGAGACTTCAGAGATGAATATCCCAGTTTGATAATGCAAACCTTACCTGTTCATGCTTCTTCAGATAGCCGAGCCGCGGGAACGTTTTCTCGCAGAACTGGCAATGGTAGGTGCTGCTGCCGGCACCACCACCACCTAGCCCCTTGCCGTTGTTGTTATTGTTGTGATTGTGGTGGTTACTACTGTTGTTATTGTTGTTGTTGTTGTTATGCTGTTGATGGTGTTTTGAGGACGACTTGCCACCACCGTCCTTGCCACCGGTCGAACAATGTCCACCGATGCCACCGGCTCGGCGATGATGCAGATGATGCACATGCCGCGGGTGCAGCTGATGATGCGGGTGATGGGTCCGGTACTGCTTTTCATCGGCGGCGCCCGAATCGAGCGCGGTTGTTTGTCCATCGTTTGGCTCGGGGATCGAGTTGGGCGTTGTCATGCCGTCCGAAATCGAGGGCGAAAAGCTGGACGAGGTGTGGGACGAGTATAGCTCTGTATAAGGGTGAAAATAAGAAGAGAGAGTGAAGAAAAATGCAATGTTTGTTTTCAAAAACTAGGTTAATTGATTGATTAGATATTAGATTAAAAACTCTCTCTCTCACACACACACACACACAATAATGAAAGGGGCAAGCGATAATGACACACCATTTCTTAATGTTATCAATCACAATTTTCGCAAACACACTTCACGCATGAATTTGCATTATTTCTATTATTTTGTGCTACCAACCAGCGCAACAATGCTCTATTGGAAGGGGTTCGTCTCCTGCTCATACGATGGGATAATAAATTCAATCTCTGCCCTATATCCTTGTGAAGATAACAAAAAAAAAAACAGGGGGGAAAATAAGGAAGGAGGTAAGAGTTGCCATTTTTCCTCCTCTGCGGCTCTGTTCCTGTGAGTGTGTGTTTTGAGTATCTTTTCCTTTTCCACCCTAATTTGCAATGCCATCAGCAAATGATATCCCATCAACCAATCTGTCCATCCATCCAGTCATTCGTATTCGTTATTTAGAGCTTGTTGTTTTGTTGCTCTTCTCGAGTGTGTGTTGTTTTCTTTCCTCAAGATGTCATTGGGTGGAAAGAGCGAAATAAAAAGGATACCTTTTACGGAACCGAAAGCAGGAGAAATTTAAATTTACGACCTGTTGATGTGCATCGCTAGCGGCGGTAAAAGGATAAGAGAGCGTGATACTAACAACCTAACGCTAACATGAAAATTGATGTCTTGATTTGGGGAGCATATTTGAAGCTTCACTTTCAGAGGACGCTTCGGGCGTGTTCGGTTTGAACCAATTTTCCCAACGAACAAGCTAACAGTTATTTATCATTTTTCGCATACATAAATATTTTGGAATGATTCTCTATCTCTCTCCCTCTCTCTCTCTCTCTCTCTCTCTCTCTCTCTGTGTATAACAGACGGTTGAACTCAAGATTCAAGACCTTCACAGCATCCCACAAAGCTGTACCATACAAAATGATTCCTTAATTTATGTTGTCTTATCATTCACGGACAGTCGCCGATCGCAGATGCACCACACCAAACTCCAAGTGTAAATTAATTTCCTTATCCGGCCCGCGTCACCTACAACAAACAAACACTCACTCAAACACACATCTCACAAGTACAATTATTTACATCCTGTTTGGAGGCCGCCCCGACCAAGCTACTGCACCGTGCTGTTCTTTATCCGCCGCTCGGGTGGGGATTTCGCTCTTGATTAATCTTAAGTAACCCCCCCCCCCCCCTCTGTCTTCCCTTTCCTTTTCTTACCCACCCACACACTTCATTACCACCTAATTGTATCACTTTGCCAGGGACACGAAATAAAAAAAAAACAACTGATGGACTGCTGCCAATTGACGAACACGAACAGCCCTCTCTCTCGCTCGTTCAAATTAAACTGCCTCATTTCCATGCGCAAAGAGCTGGCGTGCGCCCTAAAACGCGCGATACCAAAAGGAAGGGACCTCGGAAGTGTGTAGGTTAAGTGTGAACCCATTTCCCTTCTCCCCCGCCCGCTTCAGTTGGAGAGAGGCCCCATTTTCCGCACATTAAGGCCAATTAGGAGTGGCTTGATAAAAGGCGAACCTTGTTGCGGGGTTTTTTTTTGTGCGTTAAAGTTCGTGCCTTCTGGTGGAGGTTTTGGTTGTGGAAGAAGTTCTTCGGAAAAATACAAACATTTTAAAATTATTTCATTACTTGCGGATTTTTCTTCTCTTTCAAGATTTAATTCGTGTTAACTGATTTCATAATTCATTTGACAGGGGTTTTCAGGGGTTGTTATAGATGTGGGAGACTTCCTTGACTCTTTCTTATTGGAAATGAACTTCATATGTAGGAAATTGGACACTATGGCACCCTATGACAGGCTCCTTGAAAATTCCTATTTGATTTGTCCAACAAGGGTGCTATAGAGTCCAATTCCGATTGCATTAAGTTCATTTCGCGTAAGAAAGAGCCAATAAAGTCTCCTAACGCCATGAGAACTCCTGGAAAACCCTGTAAAAATGCTCAGAATAAACCTCAAACTATTCTGTTTTTTCTCCATCAAAACCCACAACAGTCGTAGTAGGCGTGCATGTGTGTACGCGCACAGTAGGTGTTGATGATGCGTATGGTCTGCGCGCCCGACACGCTACTCGCGCAGGAGGCAAATGAATTAATGAAAATCGCTTCTAATTTAATTAGCTCCGAGAGCGCGTTCATGTGTGTGCATGTGTTCATGGAGGCCACCGCCACCACACCACACCACAGCACAACAGCTGCAGCTGGTGCTGTGGCCGCCCGGGATTCGTTAATCCGCGCAGCACCGAAAGGTCAACAGGGTATATCCGGTTTTCTTTTTATCACTTACTGCTGCATATTGCTAATGAAGTAGCAGCTCCCTTGCAACCACGCGTGGACACACACTAATTCCAGACCCCCCTGTTTCCGGTTTTAATGGGCATGTTGGGCCCCGCCGGGCCCAATCCCATTGGTGACGGACAGAACACACGCGGGACCGAGGCGAAGGATCGATGTGCAAAAGCGATGTTTGACCGGGTGTGTGTGTGTGTGTGCTGCTGCTGCTGATGTGACGATAAATCGTCTTTAATCTTGATATTAAAACCTTAATGTCATAATTGCTCTTCCCCAACCCCCAGAAAGCTTCCCCCTGGCAGTCAGTCAAGTGGCAAAGTGGGATAAAACGCTCCGAGTGCGGGGAATTATCAATTGTTCCATGTTCAAACTCGCAACGTCTCCCTCCGGCTACCGATCGAGGCTGTGCGAGTGATCTTGCTCTGATGATTGCTGACCACTGTCCACTACCCCGATGTGGCGCGATACGATCAGCGGAACGGATCTTTTTGAGCCGTCGTCGACCGTCGCCGTGGCGCATCTGGTGGTGCGCTGCGATGACAGCGTTTTGCTTTGCGTTTTAATTGAAACTTCCTTTCGCGTGCTGCTGGACACTGGCTGGACCCCGCCGCGCGGTGTAATTACAGTGGGGCGGTAATTTTTTATTTAAATTTTGTCCCTATCATCACACTGCTCAACGAGGAGGTTGGTTTATTTGTGTTGTGCCGAGAGAGGGCGAGTTTTGTCGCCACACCGCGGCATTATTAAAGTCGTGTGGCGTTTGTGTAAATGAATCCCGCTCCGGTTAATAAAGGGCTAAACTGATTTATGGGAGTTTTTGGAGGGGTTTGTGGTGTAGTGGATGGAAATGATTAGAGGAAAAGTTCTGTTTTCAGTAGGGTAAGACACGTGTGGGTCGTTCAGTGTTTGGAGAGAGTCACATTAGATTAAATATTTGGGACAAATTAATTGTTTTACTGGGCAATGAAGTTGTTTTGCTCGTCGTATCATAAATTTAAAACAAATATCAAAGACAAACCGTGTCGTTCTTCGCCGTGAATCCTGCTTGTTATTCCTGCAAATTTTTGTAATAATAAATAACGCCCTTTATTGTCTCACACATACAGATTTATCACAAATTGAATGTACTTTATGTACGCCCAGATCTGGCACGATCAAACCATAATCAAAAAAAGCCCATTGCATAGTGGGCCCAAGGCGCCCAAGCGCTCAATCTAATCCTGCCAAAAACCTTAGGTTCGAATTTACTGACGACATAATATGGTTGACTTTTCAAGGACATGGTATGATCCGATTGTTAGACGCAATGAAAAATCGATTACGCACAAATTAACCCAACTCAAAAGGAAGGAGAAGAGAAAACAGAAAACGAATAGAAACCCCCAAATTTGTTTGAGATTTCTTGCCTTCAATAATAGTTAGGCCGGTTTGAAGAACGCTAATGTCTACCTTGAATGTACGTGACAAAATATATGAAAGGAGAGGATACTATAGTCTGCTTTCAAGGTTGTGAATTGTATAGCTCCTATTTATTAACTGGTAGTGTAAAGAACAAGGTAGTTACAAGTAAATAAATATTATAAAAAGAGACATAGAAAGTGATAAAAAGATAAATATTCTCAATAATTAGAATAATATCTATTGACTATACAATAAGAAAAGCATTTTGGTGTGAATTAAACTGACAATCATTTATGTATCTTTGCCTTCTCATTTATTAGATGTGATGATGAGATGAGAACTGCCTGACAGTAGCGTGATATAAACTAAAAGCGTTGACTTTCACAATTCAGGTCGGAATTCTTCCAATTTCTTCCTATTCCTGTAGGAAGTACTATAACTATTCCAGTTATGATGTAATGATAATAAGTCAAGGAAGCCTACAACAGTCTGCCATGACCGAGTAGGTTGACATTTACCTAGATACCAAATATCCAGAGTCCTAGTAATGAATTTATCTCTCCTTAGCTCGATCTATAAATCGACCTAACTCTGCGTATGTGCCGTCGCATCCTTTGATCACATCACCGATGCTTTCCTATTCAGATGATTCGATTGAACAAGAAAGAGTCTAACTGTTAACAATTCCTTTCTTATCAGAAACAGCTGGACATATCAACGATGCTAATAAACCAACAAGATCTAAATGCACAAATATGGAATATGAAAACCCCTCTATGTGGAATTTGATCGATTGAACCGGTCGTATGGCAGTTTCTTCTGGCTGTATAACATGCGTCTCGAGTTACACAGGCCAAGTGAGCTGAAGACAACAAACAACCTGGACCAATCACGAATGACAAAGAGATGATTTGAGATACGTTTACTGCATGTTAGACGCCACCTTCAATGGACAGTGTTTTATTTGAAGCGAAAAATAGGAAAATTTCCAATTAAAATTTCCTGTAACATGTCTTCTTTTATCGGGCATTGAAGTCTTTTGCACTATTTTGAATGTTTTCGTAGCTTGCACCACTGATACACCGGAGGACTTGCAATCTGTGCCATAATTACAACCGGCTCCCTAGAAATCCTACCTTGTCCGAGGGAAAACTCCTTCATCGCACCGATACCACCACCCAATGCACCGGGCGCAATCATGCCGCCGACACCGAAAGCGTTCGTGTTTTGCTGTATCTTCTCGATCAACGTTTCCAGTCTGGTGCTCGGGCCACGGTAGAGCATCTTCAGCGCCATCGCAACGGAGCGAGGCGCACGGAGTGAACAGCGCACACGGAAACACAGCACAGTACCGAATCGGCGTAAAAGAACAAGGCGGCACCACCTGCACGCACCCACAACATGATGGGCCAAGCAAAAAATGAGGCAAAAAGGCGCTTCACAACGAACTTGTAAACGTTCACAACGAACACAAATCACAACACACGGAACAAAGTAACAGTAACATTGGTAAAATAGTAAAACAAATTCACTAAGAAAAACACATTCACGAGATCACTTGTAGTAAAACTGCTAACAAAACAACACACACACACACACACACAAAGGCAACGCGCGACGAAGGGCACCCAAAATAAGGACACTGAAGGTTTTCGGGGAAAGGGGAAAAAATCGAGAAAAATCAATTTTTGTTTTTCCCCCGCAAAATTTTGATTATTCGCTCAAACGGAACACGCCACCGTTGAAGTCACTCTGCAGCATCACTTGTGTATCACATCAACACACACACACACACACACCAACGCACACATTCACAGGTCACCCAGCTCGACACACAGGATAGCCAAGGTGGTGTATCCCCGGGCTCTAGCAGGCAGCAGCAGCAGGCAGCAGCAGCAACACAGACCGGAGAGCGAAGCGCAACATCATCACCTAAACCTTGCCGAAAGGTGAATGAGAGCCCTGTTGGGACGCGAACGCCACCAAAGCGTTGCCGACGACGCGCACCACGAATCGGTGTGCCGGGTTTTTGGCCCTCGGTCTCGCCCGGGGTTCGCGCCCATACACCGATTCGTTCGATGCGTGCTGCGAGCGTGTGTTGTGCTGCTGCTGCTGCCGTTGCTCCTAACCGCTTTTGGGAGAGCGAACGAGAGCGCCCGTGTGGCGCACAAACGGCGAGCGAGACGGCGCGATTGCGATTGGCGTACGGGCGCGCACGGAGCGCAACCGAGATGGAGATCTCCCTTACGCCCCGAGATACCGCCCGAGACGCCATTGTAGTGCAGCGGTGGTGGGTTGGTGCCATCGAGAGGGTTGAAATGTTGTTGCGTGGTGCCACAACACCCCCCTCTCCACCCTCTACGGTTGCCTGCTGTTCCCATTTTCGCTTGCGCTTGGCTTATGTACGGTGTGGAAAAATATAAACAAACTAAATGAAGCAAGCAGCGAACGGGGCCTTTGGGTTCACCTTTCGCTTGCCCAATGGTGTTGCTGCATGCACACAACACACACTGAGGGCTGAACGGCCGGTGAGTCCTAGCCGCCGAACAGAACACAGTCCGGTCGTCCTGTTTTCACTCGCAGGTGACAATTAGTCGCAGACAGAGCGAACAAAGGGACATTCGGGGTACTTTGTGAGCATTCTACGGGCTATGGGAGGAATGGGCTGGATTTGGGTGCTTTTATCATCACACAGGACACTCCCGGCAGGGCACAGCCTACACCCGAGGGTATATATAATTATACATTATTCTTATAAGAGCTTTTATAATTCAATTTTCTACTTGAAATGGAATCGCGATCGAATGGCAAAGCATTACGTCCCAAAACAACAGTGAACAGGAAATCCTTTTCCCGTATCCCATATCCTTTAGTAGGAAATGGCGGCATTCAGTGTGTTTCTATTTTTTTGGTTTGTTTCACCAATTGCATTTGCCGCGGAAAAAAAGGCAGCCCAGGCGGATTCATTTCGCGCAACAATCAAACAAGAAATAAAAGCTTAATTGTTGAAAGGGCGCAAACCAACAGGAACAGCACAATTCTTACCAATAACCAAGGCAGGTAACAGCGCCTGCAGGAACTGGCAGTCTCCAATTGGCAGGGAGAGAGAGAGAGAGAGCAAGGATTAAATTACGCCGACAGATTTCACGTTTCCGTGATCCGATGGCTCGGTTTTCGTCGAAAGGATTGGTTTTGCGGTTTGGTTTGCTTGATATATGAAAAAAAATCTTAAAGAAGAGAATGAATGGGTTTGGTCTGGCAGTAGTACACCCTTTGGCAGATTGGCGTCCATTTTGGATTGAAGGTGAATTAAATTTCAATTTCGGCTGTCAGTTTTGGGGTTTTTTTCCTCCTGCGAACAGCTCTTTTGGTTTTTACTGTAAACTCAATGACACACAGCGCGGTCAGATATTTGTTTTGTGGATTGAAGGTTGAAAATTGTAAAGTTAAATTTTGGGAAAATTTCTCCAAATGTTTGAATGAACTATCTGTTGCAGTATCAAAACTGCTAGCCAACTGCAACTTGTTTCCTCCAACCAGCTTCTAGATGCAATTTCTAACTCATTTAAATGAAAAATCAATATCAATACTGAGCTTCGGAAGCCGAAAAACAGCTAAACAACTCCCACATCCGTTCAGGCTAACGCGTCAAGGCACCACAAATTATACCGACAAATCCAACAAAACTGTCTCCGCCGTGGTTTTTCAGCTGCAAAGGACCGCAAACCCCCCACAACTTCTCCGATTTTCCACCGCGATCCCTCTCTTTTGGGAGGGGGTTTTGGATTTTTGTCTGCCCACAATTCCGCTGCTTCGTTCTACGTGTTCCTGATTTCGGTGAACGAAATGAAATATTCATAACCGTTCCTTATCCCTCTGCCGCCTCTGCGTATACAACATGTCAACGGGAACTGGGAACTGTTTGTGCCCACGTCAAAGCCATCCAGGGTGTGTGTGTGTGTGTGTGTGTGTGTTGCTTCAATTTGCAAAACCACTCCGGATACTGATTTCAATTGTGATTTTGCCCTTTTTTATCCCTTGGTGATGGACAGCCCTTTCAGCCGTCCGTTGCGTTCGCCCTCCATGCACACACACACACACACAGACCATTCTCGGTCAAATTTAAATGTGCACGGACAGATGAATGCATTTACCACACGGTGGTGTCTGCTGCTACGATATGTGCCATGTCTCTCCCGGTCACCGAAATCTGTTGATGGGCGAAATTGTACAAAATTTTCCCATTTGTATCGAAATTTTGCTGTCCGTGTGCAATCCAGGGGAACAGGGGGGGGAGGACGTGCGGTTGCGATACACATTCTCTTTTCTTCACTATCCGAAAAATAAGTTACACTTACTGGTGGTGTTCACTACTTTTGCTGCCAACACAGTGGTGTATTTTCGTCCCCAAAAATAGAGATACATACACCAACACAGAGCCCTATCAGGCGCAGGGAAACAATTTATTCCATTTGCACACACACTCATCGTAGTTTCAATTAAAAAGTCACCAAATCAACCTTATGGGAGGTGGGGGGGGGGGTGTAAAGTTGCAACTAAATGTACTTTATGTGTTCTCTGTGCCGTGTGGCTGCCGGATTGACGGTGGTGTGGCACAGCGCTGACAATTGAAATGTAGCATGTGGTACGCTATTTTGAGGTTAAAACAGTACATTTTGTCACCTGATATTAAGGCTTGGAGCTTATTGTGCAACATATGATAATTGTGTTAATTACCTTGGAGGGCGCAAAGCAAAATTATATGCAACTTTGCAAAACTTTGCTGTTTTAAAACAATTTATCCCCTGTTTATTAAACATTAATTGGCACTATTTGCCTATAAATCTGAAGAACTTACAGTTGGAACAAATATGTATTACCATATCTTGAGAAGTTGGCACACTTGTTCAAAGAATTGGAGGCTTTATTCGTGCTAAAATTATGAATTTGAGCACTTCAGTTAAAAAATGTACAAATAAGGCAAGGCAATCTTTACAGCATAATTTGAATACAACACGAAATTGCCTAATGATAGTCACCTATCTTACAGTTTTTCGGAAAATATTTCGCTCCAGTTAAGTAGATCATTGTGCATGTTTCTCCACAAGCTTAAATCATATAATTATTTATAAGATATCAACTCTTGCGAGACTATCTTATCCTCAAAACTCCGATAAAGTCGTATTACTAATTCAAATGTGATGCAACAGATGCATTGCGTCGTATTTTGTCACGATCTACCCTGCCTAGGTCATAGGTCAACTTGCATAGTCAATCTACATTATGCAAATCGCGTTCAGCCAAAGAGTGTCCAAGCTGACGGAAAAAAGGCTAGCGCCTGCACGCAACTTTACGCATCCAACTGTCAATCAATTAGCAAAAATCGCGAAAAGATGTTGTCCGCTAAAAACAGTTTGCTAATGAACAACTCCAGCAATGTAATTTTCGCCCCAAAATTGACTCCGAACAAACGCTGGACGAGCTTTGTGTGTGTGGCATTTGCACCAATTTGCATTTGCAGAATCGCAATGTGTTTTTTTTTTGTTTTTTTTTTCTTTACTCTTTTTATTATCCTTATTTTACGGGCCAGGTAGCGAAATTCGAGTTTGCGCCATCACCATCGTCACCCTGTAGCTCCACCCAGTGCAAAGGTAAACAACAGCAGCAGCAGCAGCAGCACCGCAGCGCGCTGTCGCTGCTCGACTTTTAGGCCACGCCTTTTTGCAGTAGCGCCTCTTCACTCTCGCTCGCACCGACGGAGCTGGTCGTTAGCTCGAATTTTCAAAAACAGGAAGACGAACAGGCAGCAGGACACGCCGGCAAACGGTTGTTGTTATGTACTTGGGGCACTCTTTATTTACAGCCCACAGTTGGCGTTTAGAAGCAACATGTGGTTGTTTAGCCGGGTGAGTGCCAACGTTAGGAGAGCTTCTCCCTGCGACTGGAACGAAAGGCAAGATCTCTCCCTCGCAGGTGTGGGTTTTTGTTTACTTCGAACGAGCTCGTTTCGAGTGCCGTCCTCCGTGTGCACGCTTTTCGAGCGACTGAAACTGAAGAAAGGGGCGAGCGTTGAAATCTCTTGCGGCAGCATCCCAGCAACCGCCCGAATTCGTGCCGCTGGACCATTATTTGGGCTAATTTGTGTGCGAGCGCACAGCGCACAGTCCGTGAGTGGCCGGATATCCGGATACGGTGGCGCAAAAACCTCCCATTCAAACCAAACCCAGCGAAGCACCGGATCCTTGGGCGGATATTTAGCCCTATAAATTAAAGCCGTCCCTTCCTTCCTACCTTGGCGAGCAGAAAAACAGCGCCATTCATTACAACCCCCTCCTCCCCGGACCCGACACTCCAACTCCAGAGTTTCTGTTTTGCAATCCACGCTCCACGATTGTTCGGAACCCGCACCGGAACGAATTTAGCGCGGGCCCGCGCCGCCATCGTTTGGTCAGGAAATTGGCGGAAAAAACAATGAAACCAAATGACCCGCCACGGACCATGGGACAAAACGGCGTGCGCGCACACACAGCAACGGGGTAGGATTTTATCTCGACCGGAAAAGGCCATCCATTTCACCGTGAGGTGGAGGAGATTTTGTGCAGCCTTAGTTGGAAGCAAAAAAGGAAAGGTTTTCCTTTCCATTTGTTAGCATCGCACGCAATCGCAAAAACCGTTTTTGAGATAATGTTGTAAGATAATGGGTTAGAGTTGAGGGTTTTTCAAGAATTTCGAGCAGATCCTCAAGCTGACCTGCAACAAAAGAGCTCTGCAGCACTACACGTGTCCAGGTGATGGCGTCCTGTGCCTTGTACGACAGTATTTCAGTGCTTAAGAGCAACCTTATCTCAAATATCTATTCAAACATTTCATTTCAAAAATGTATGGTCCACCTATCTCGAAAATTTCGAGTTGTACAATGTTTATATCTTATAGTTATACGCTTATACGCTGCAACTAATTTAATGTCGTTAGTATCAATGTTTGAACCAAAAAAATCTGCTTCAAGGATCAAGAATGCACTAAATTGAATCTTATTTAAGACAAATTCTATTATAACCTTCCTTCATAACATTGAGCTGCCTTGAAAAGCCCAGTTATTTGCACCCCTTCCGTGCTCGACCTTAATTATTTATTCTCCTGGTGCAGCTGCTGCGTCATTCAAACATCAAGAATCAAATGCAATTCCTACCTCTGTGAAGCAGTAGGCGGATGATCAGGTCAACAACAACAGAACAAAAAATACAGCTCAACATGATGAGATATAAATCGCATCGCATGCTCTCGAGTGTGTGTATGCACTCTGGTCCTCTGGCGGTCATACGCGCCGATGTCGCCATTAACGCGCAAAACGCGAGCCGCCCGTGATCGTGTACGCATTTTAAGCATCTGCAAATCGTGTGGAACCATTTAGTGGAACCATAATTCAGACCAGATATGATCCGAAAAGATGTGTATGTGCCCGTCGTAAGCAGAACAAATCCACACGTACAATCAAGCACAGATTGGTGTGTGGTTGCTGCTTGGTGCATGGTTTTGCCGATTGAGATGGAAGTAGGGAGTGGCAAGGGTACCGGTTCCATTTCCCAAAAAAAAAAGCTTGTCCCACGTCTTAACTCTTCCGCGTTGTCTCATTTACGACAGGCGACCGGGCGAATGGTCACATTTTTATCCACTCACACTTAAAGTACGATTTATTCGCAAACGTGATTGAGATTTTTGGGCGATCCAGCAGTGGCCAGGTCCCGCTTTCGGGCCGCGAGTGTCCGCGACCCGAATGTCAAGCGGCAAAATGGTAATTACAACTGAGAAACAATATTTTTATGTATTTTTATAGCCCGTACCCCGCTCATTACTTGGCTTCTAGCCGAGAAACTGTGTTGCAAAAGGAGGTCGAGATATCTACTCAATCGATGGAGAAATTCCAAGAAATCCTTCAAATCTAAATTCCAGTTTTCTTCAATTCTTCAATTGTTTCACTTTTTAACGCTCTTAAATGGCCCTAATGGACGCTTCAGACTGTCCGGTTGGAAACAAATGAGGTCAATTAAACATTCTCAAATCCTAATATTTACCTTTTCCCCGGTGCTCCTACTGCAGTAGCGCCATCGTGATTGACTTCTGTCATCCCATATCCCATGTTCCCGGGTCCCCGATTCCCATTTTTATCTCAATCTCGACGGTGATCGGGGTGGGACCGTTTTCATTCCCCTCACGGCGTGGTCCCTTTTTTCTCACTCGATTAACGAATAATTACCTTCCTGAAGGGGAAGGTGACATCCCAGACAAAACTAGACATCACTGACCAAAACCATAGTCCTTACTTAATCATCCAATCCAATGATTCGTTCTGCGTTGACGAATTACACCAGCGACGGACAACTGGAGTGGATCATGAACATCATTAATCAACCGTAAAGGAATATCGCAAAGCAACGCAGATTAACATCTTTCAGTCGACATTGTCTTTTAGGTCCCTGAGGGAGTTTTTTTTT
>AXCO02008024.1:0-13916 GCA_000473525.2 Anopheles melas
CAACACTACTATCCATGATTCCTATCTCACCAATAACTTCACGTTTCACATAACGTATTTCCAATATGTTGATAAAATCCAATTTCAAATTCAAATTTTCCTGAAAACACACCGAAAGCTTTCAAACCGTCATGGCAGCTTGAAATATTTCACCAAACGAGAAGAACAGATTGACATTCCTACTCCCCAAACCGCAGGACGTCATGATGATGGAACGAAATTTGCTTTTTTCCTTTTTGCTATTTTTCAAAACAAAACATCATCACCGCTAGCTCGAGAAGTCTGCATTTCGGTGAATATTCCATAACGCTCCAGCAAACAGAATCACCTCCCATTCTCGCTATGATGACGTCCAAAGTTTTGGTGAACAAATTTTCCTCCTCCATCCGGCACGTGTATGTCGTCAATTTCGGTAAGTTTCGTCGCTAGCCCCGGATAAATCTCATCTTTGCGCAGCATCCCCCGCTGCGTACACATTTCACCACGCTTGCAATCGTACGGTATTTTCTAAATACCGCAATGCGTATGGATTGCCCCACTACAACATCAGCTGTTCCTACTGCCCCATGGTATCTTCCCATCATAGTTCCCTCGCTGTCTTTCTCGACGAACAAACCACCGTCGGACAAACCGGTCAGTCCGCGGATGGAGGAGTTCCAGAAGAAGCTGCGCGAAAAAACACCCATCGGCAAGCTGGACGAGATCGTTGGCAAGCATCCGTACCAGGAGAAGGAACCGCTCGAGCCGTGGCCAAACAACACGAACCCAAACACGGGCGAAATCGGTGGACCGAAGGGACCGGAACCGACCCGGTACGGGGATTGGGAGCGCAAGGGTCGTGTTACCGATTTTTAGGAATTCAAAACAGAACAGATTGCACATGCACACACACATGGAGTGGGCATGTATAACTTATTTTACTACTTAATAGTACGGTTGGATGTTAGCATTTAGCAAAGTTTGCATCACGTTCAAGAGATGTTAGAATAGGGTCAGCAAGATGTTAGTAGCGATTTTCTTCAAACTACACAACACGTGTTATGTCATCGTTGTTAGTACAGGTGGGTAAACTCAAATCAGCTCGTCTTGTTGCACATCAATAAAGAAGGATGTATTTTTCGGAAGTCGTCAGCAGTAGTAAAATCATTTACTATTTTTACCTTGCTTTACCTTATTGGGCGCCCGGCTCTCCCATCACACGCTGGATCATTTTCTCGCTAAGCTCCCACAGGCTTTGCTGCAGCTGCTCGTTCCTGGATGCACCAGACGGGTCACAGACGTAGCAGTTGTTGAAGTACAGTGCAGTCAAGCCGGTCAGCTCGTACGCTGTTGCACAGTAAACAGTGGTACTGGCCGCTTGTTGCTAAAACAAAATGGTGCAAAATTATTTAAATAATTATCGAAAAACGGTTTAGATGGGAAGCGTTTCTTACCAGCGATTTTGTAAACGGACGAACCAGCCCAAATAGAAAGCGATAGAACCACCAGTTTCGAGACAGGGCCGACGAAACCATATTCCCCGGATGGAGCACAAACACCGCGATGCCTCTGGATTTCCAGCGCTGAAATGAGAAATAAAACGTTTTTTTTTTAATAAGAGCAAATCTGTTTGAATGATTCCCACGAACTTTTTATCTCGTTTTCCAAAATATTATTTTCACTGTCGTGCGAATTTCACCCGTAGACATTCCAATCACCCGTTCAAGATGGCGGCTGACACAACGGCTCGATCCAACCCGCCCGCCGGTGCGCATCGCGATCCAACCTGATGACAGCTGCCACACGCAAACTGACAGCAGTGGATCCATTTTGCAATCCTTTTGAAATCTGCACCACGTTACACGGTGTGGTGCAGTACAGGAGCCTCAAAATCTCTACAATCGGTGAACTCTACATTGCGTGCGTCCCGGTTTGCGGAACAGTCCACCAGCGATCGCCAGCTTGAACCTCATCACAACAGAAAAAACGACGAACAGAAAGCGACACAAAAGCCTCCGCCATCTGTCCCAAGCACCGAGAGAGTGAGAGAGAAAGAGACAGTGCCGCAGTCGTCGTGTGCTCCAGAGCTCTGTTCGTGTGCTGTTTTCTGTGCAAGGTAATAGAAATAAATCTCACCATCGGTGCGTGCGTGCGTGTGCCCATGCGAGTGTGTGTGTGTGCGTGTGCGCTCGGGTTCACATGCGTGCGTGAGAGACACCGTGGCTCACAAAAAGAAAGACTAAGAGCAAAGGGAAGAGAGGGAAGAAGGGTTGCTGTCTGCTGTGCGCAGGCAATTATGTGTGGTGTGTAGGGGCCGCAGGAGAGGGAGAGGAGCTGTCTCGTTGTCCCCCACCCGGAACGTCGACGGGTGACGGATTTATTCGGACGGGGTGAACCACTATCGCCCGTCATTTTGGGGCCGTCTCGTCATCAGCCAACCAGCTCTCGGCGGCAGGCAACCTTTCCTCACGCAGCGCGCTGTGGGAGAGAGCGAGAGAGAACCGTTTCGAGGGGAGCTCTGCTAGATTAGTGAGATTGCGTATTTTAAGGTAATACGCCACCGCACACACCATGAGGGCGGTTCTTGTACTTGTCCCGTGGTCAATGAGATTATTCATAGAGTGCGAATGAAATTGCGAAAAGCAGGCGATGCCTTGCGCCTGGTCATCGCAACGCACACTGCTCCATTCTCACCTGTGTGTCTGAAACCGGAAAGAGAGCGTAATGTAACCCCCGCGCTCTGCCCTCCTCTAAGCTCCACCATTCACCATCACCCTACCGACGTGTCGACGAGGCACCGATGGGGTGTAAAGTCCATCGTGGATGGAATTTTTTGTAACAGAGAGAAGACAATTTCCAAAGCAAAATTGCAACTGCTTTCCTCC
This sequence comes from Anopheles melas, assembly GCA_000473525.2. Lineage (NCBI taxonomy): Eukaryota > Metazoa > Arthropoda > Insecta > Diptera > Culicidae > Anopheles > Anopheles melas. Next base: position 2,865 of record AXCO02008024.1, read on the forward strand.
TACTGCTTGTGCTTAACCAGTCGCCAAGTAGGCAATGGAATTTGCTATCTCTTTTCTTCTTGTTTTGTTTCCTTCATAAATCAGTGGTTTCAGTGTTAGAAAGTACTTAAAAAAAACCCAAATAATTTCGATATCAAACATCTTTTAATGTTAGGAAATGATTGAAGAAGTGTGACAAATTCCGGTAGTGCCTCCAGTAGCCAAAAAATGGATAGAAAACCGCTACCCTAAACTGTCACTGCACAAGGGAACGGTGAAGCAAGGCGGGAAAGAGAGAGATAGAAACAGATGGGATAACGTTGGTTGGTTGCTGGAGGAGCAGCAACAGCAATAGCAGCTGTCATTTTAACCACGCACGTGTGCGTAATTTCCTCCCCTGTTTGCCATTGACGAGCGGGGGCCGCCGCCTTTCATTATATGAAAGGGCACGCTGGTAGGTGAGATTGTTTTTGTTCAGCTCTGGCAGGAGCCGGAGACAAAAGAGCAGACGGAAACGACTAGACGAGGAGCCGATAAACCAGGGCGCAAACGAACACCGCGTGCGCAAGCATTGGTGGGGTTCTTCTTCTTCTTCTTCTTGCAAAGGATATTAGACAGACAGAGGAGTCTTGTCAGTGTGTCTTGCTGGTCTTGCTACTACTACGCAACGAACAAAAAAATCCCCAAAAACGGTCCCCGCGTGAATACACTAGGTGAGTGATTGTCGTCGACCCGTGTTACTACAGCGAGACACAGACAGCGAGAAGAAGAAAAAATCAGAAAAACGAAACCTCTCCGCGTGTGTGCGCTGCTATGGTGTTGGAATGGAATGCCGTCAGCAGCAGCAGCAGCAGCAGCGGTCGGTGTGTTGGTGATGGTAGAGCCGTGTGTCGTGTTGCTCAAAAGAAAAGTGAATCTTCTCGGTGCTGGTGGTGCCTCCGTGTAGCGAAACCGTGTGTAATCTATAAAAAAGTGTGCGTATTCTTACACGTTTTTCTTGCGTGTGTGTGTGTGTAATTTACAGTCACGGTGGATCGCGAAACCCGCACGGGAAAGGTCCCAAAACACACACACACTCTCTCTCTCTAGCACAAACGGGAGCCCAAGGATTACAAACGGCGATTCCCGTCGTCCAGCCAGTGTGTGCACGGGCTTGCTTTGCCTCTGCGTGTGTGCTACGTGTCACAATTGTGTGTGTGTGTGTGTGTGTGTGTGTTTCTGTGTGTGCGTGATTCGTTTCCCACTGTACAATGCCTACTGCAGGATTTCGACACGATACGAAGTCGAACCGAACAGTGAGCGCGCGTGTTAACAGAAATCCCGCGTGCCCTTTACACCCAATGGAGGTTGCTTTGATGTGTCTGTACGCGAGGCGTTCTGTGTGTGTGTGTGTGTCTATGTGTGTGTGCGTGTATGGCTGTATCTGCCGTCTTGCTCACATGTGCTTTTGCTCCGTTCTAGGTCATTCACGACGGGTCTCGGTGCGAAACTCTGCGGCCTCTAGCAGACGCACAGCAAAAAAACAACGTCACACACACACACATGTATATCTACAAACACACAGCGACAAGGAGGCATTCACCGCCGTGTGAGACGACGTGGTGACACAGACGAAAAATCGCACCAAAATTCGCAAACGCAACAACACACGTACACAGTGAAACGCACAGAAGCACACAACGTTTCCGCAAATCCGCACACACTCAAACATGCAATGCAGCGATATCATCCATCCCCGCATGGGATTCGGTGCTTGTGTGCGTGTGTGTGTGTGATGCATCCGTCGTGTGTCATAAGACTGCAGCGCTCCCCATTTTTGACTGCCTTCGATGACATTGCACTACTTTTGCAAGTGCAATTATGACCCAAAACTTAAGACGAAATATCGTAGCCTGCTTCAACTTCGAAGAAAGTTGATGCGTCATTTAACGCAAGCGAGTTGGGGCACGTAACAGAGAGGACGGGTGGCTACCCACAAAACCGTGCACGTGTCGTTGTCTCCCCTCCGTGTGCACGATGCTGGCGGCGATGTGTAGTTCGCCTTTTTTGGGGAAGCGCATAGAAATTGCATAAGAGCATTGTGTGTGCACGTGGGTGTGTGCGTATGTGTGTGTGTCACCTCATGACCGCGCGGGCGCGGGGTGGTGTTGAGAACGGAGTAGCGGGGTTTTGGGTTAAGCAAGAGAGTCTTTTTGTTTCGTTCATGGGAGAGAGAGAGGGAGAGAGAGAGAGAGAGAGAGAGAGAGAGAGAGAGAGACCGCCATGAACGGAATCATGAATGAAACATGCCAACGTAGCGGATTTTTGTTTCTCTCCTCTTCCTGCTCTGTGTGTTCGAGTATAGTCCACCCATTTTCGAGGGAAAAAGCATCCTAGGAAAGGATGCCCCTCTCTAACAAAAGGAGCAAATTGGTCCCCGCATTGTTTGTGCTTGTCGCGCGCCCCACACCAGCCCAAATTTCACCATCGTGTGTAATTGAACGGGCATTGTCTCTGGGCGGGTCTTATTATTCCTGAATTCGCCCGTTCCATTCATTTGCTTTGTTGATTTGTGTCGTCGGGTTTGAAGAAGCTTCCGGTATGTCTTTGTCTGCCTTTTTGCTTCGGGCAGCTAGTTTTCACAACACACACGTTCGCGGGAAGGCATTCGTTTGATAACGGGAATGTCTTTGGTAGACACCACCACCGCAACAGGGCACCACGAGCCACGAGCTCAAATGATACGAATGTTGTGAGGCTGTGTGTGTGTTTTAGTGTGGCAGCTTTGCATCCGTAAACATCGCCCATTGGAGGAAAGGACTCTGGGCACACACACTGTGTCTTGGAGTGGACACGGGTGGACTAGCGGGGGACGACCTTTACTAGGGCGAAAAACAAGAACATCTCTCTCTCTCTCTTTCTGTCTGTCTCTCAATAATTGTCCTCCTTTATGTGCCCGTTCTTGTTCGAACCGATCAAATGCACCCCCTTTCTAGACGGTAAATGCAATCTGCAGTTACAACAAAGGCATTCCGAGCAACCGAGAGACTGCTGCAAGAAAGGGCCAAAAAACCTTTTCACCTATTTTCTTTTTTCACCGTAGAAAATCAAACCACCACCACCAAGACGCACACCGTGTTCGTCGTCGTGTTGCATCGTCTCGTGCTTCACCTTTGCCGCATCGATTCGTCCTCTGAAGGTCGTGCTCTAGGGCTAGCGGGTTGTCTGATGTCCCCGTTTCCTAAACGATCGCTTCCTCTTCGTCTATTGCATTCGCTATTGGTACACACACTCGTCCAGTGAGAGGAGGGGATACACATCTTTGTCGTTCCTTAACGGTCGCAACGACCACGGAAGAAAAGCACAAATTCATCCTCTCTCTCTTTTGCTTTCTTGCATGCCAATACTGCATGTGTGTGGTGCTTTACTTTGGCATTTCTTTAGACAGCAGCAGTTTTCCAATTCATGCGTGTGTGTGTGTGTGTCTGTGTGATGATCCAATGGAAAGTGCAATTCCAATTCCGCCGACAAGGAAAGGCTTTCTCTGTTGATATATCAACGATGAGGATGCGAAGGGGTAACGAGACTGGCTGATGTCACTGTTTTATATTTGATTTCAAAGACAATTTTCAAACAAAAAAATCAAAATGTCTCTTCAAACAACCCTGACTTAATGCCTGAATACATCCTCCTGCAGGTGACCTCAAATTCCAGCCATGTACACGAGCAGGCCGAAAATTACCCCGGCACGATGTGATGGTGATGATGATACACACGCCATCGAATTTTAAAAAGAGAGACTGCTGACGAAGACCCCACGACTATGGCCTATTGAAAGAGAAAAAATAGAGCAACGTTTACAGTTTTAATCCGTACGATCATCACCGCACTGCTCTCACCTGAATACCAGGTTTTGCAACGGGTTTAAAAAGATAGCGGATACACTTATGAGTGTGTGTGTGTGCCGCTCCACCACTCTCCCTGCCCACAAGAAGCAGCAGAAGAAACGGAATTCCAATCCACTTTAGGAGAGCGGGGGGAAATTGCAAACGGGAAAACTCTACACCGACTGACTTGGGCTTAATCCAACAAGAGGAAAAACGTATTGCGAAGTGGTGAAGTAGAGAGAAGTGAAATGCATCACACGCAATCTTGCATCCAGCGGCATTGCATTGCACCACACAGGCACGCACGTGGACGCATTGGGCCCAACCGTCTTCCGCCCGGCCCGGCTTTTGAATGAAAGTTGCGCTCCAATGCGGTCTCATGAGAAATCGAACCCATCAACAACTATGTTGCGCAAAACGAGACTATTGCAGTGAAAACCGAATGATCTTCCACTGCAGTTATTGATAACGCGAGACAAGACAGCGTTCGATCAAGCATGATGTGATCGAGCAACATGATCTTTATTGTGTCACTGTGGCCTGAAAGCTCCCTCCTCTCAGAGAGAAGTAAACTACCATTACACTAGCTGCTGCTGCACTTAGGACATGCAAAAAAGACTTGCACGCGTACGAACTTCTTCCCACACGCACACACACCCGCGAAACCTGCGTGCAAAAGAAGCATAAGAAGCCGCCGCCATAAGGTGGTGCAAAAATCCAACCCAAATGGTGTGCTGTCCCACACCACCTAGCAACAGGCCTGCACTTTTTCACTTGATTTCATTCGATTTTATCCCCCACTCTGCCTCCCCTACTCGTTGTTGGTTGCACACTTTGCTGCACTGCTGCGTGTGGAATTTTCGTTCAAATTGGGGCGCGCACAAAAAAAAAAATGGCAAATGGAAAAGAGCGAGACAAGGAGAGAGAAAACCCCAAGCAAGAGAGGGGCTTTCACACAATACCACACGCAATTCACCTGGTTGTGGTGGTGGTGGTGGTAAAGCTATAGGTCGCTTTGGAGTCCGGTTTCCATTCCACCTCTCCCGAAATTGGTCCACAAACCTCTTTTTTGTGTAGCACACACACACACACACACACCTCTCTTCGTCGTCTCCATAACGACCTTGACGCGAAATGTGCTAACAGTCGCGTAAAAGGGGTTTTGCTTAAAACTACACGGCCGGCGGGAGGAGAACAATCTTTTGGGGGGTAGAAACACATACTACATCGCCCACCAGCAGCCAGTGTGTCTTGTTCAAGCAAAACTGCATTGAACGCGGGGCAAGTGGCAAGCTCTCTGGGTGTGACTGTGTGTTAACAGTAATTATCTAATTAAATCAATGGGGGAGAATGGAGGTAAGAAGGGGGCAAGCAAGAGCCGGTTGTTTCAGCATTCAGCAACCCGAGTACCCGAGATTTCACTTTCACCTGTAGCAAAAGCAAAGCGAAAAGCCATAGCAGCCACGCGATCGTGTGCTCGTCTCGCGATAGGAATATGCCACATAGACTCACACACACACACACACACACACAGGGAGAGAACCGTCTTTGTATTCTCTTTTCGCTGTGATAAAACGACCAATTTAAATTAATGGGAAGATGGGTTGTTATACTAAAAAACCCAAATTTGTTGCATTTTACCTGTATTTTAATTCTGATTAATTACAGGATTTTTCCAAAGGGGTTCTCATAGTTGCGGAACACTTCCTTGATTGTTTCTTATTGGAAGTGAACTTCATATGTGGAAATTGGACTCGTTTTTGACAGGCGCCTTGGAAATTTCTATTGGATTTGTCCAACGAGGTTCCTATAGTGTCCAATTCCCATTACATTTAGTTCATTTCACTTAAGAAAGAGTAAATAAAGTGTCACACGGCTGTGAGAACTTCTGGTAAACCCTATAATGATAAAAGAAAAAAAACAGTAGAAAATGAAGTTACTACCATCAACGCACATTCTCACCCACACATCATGTGTAAGACGGTGTAAACTGCACACCGCTACGAATGATAAAAATAGAAAAGAAAAGACACTGTCGTCGTCGCCCCCGCCGGTGTTAAACCGTCACTGCAAGGCAGGAAGACATAGAAGTATCCTCCAATCATCATCATCATCAACCAATGGCGAATACCAATTGCAATCCCCAGCGATGTTTTAATCGAAACAAAATCAGTTCTGTTCCAAGAAGAATGTCCCAGCAGTGTGGGAAGCTGTGTGGTGCAGAATTCTGGGGTAGAAGACCTCACACAATACCACAAACATTGCTTTTTTCTTACGAGACTAAGGAACGGCTGCGCACAGTAAAATGCGCAACGTCATATTGATAACACACACACATGTACGCACGCACGTACGCAAAGCGGCCAAAAGAGCCACAGTCAAATCGTTATCCACCAACAGGTGGTTTATTGGTGAACGTACTGTAACAATTTATGCTAATAATGTTCGCTTCTGTTTTTTTTCTTTTTTCTCTTCAGATAAACACATCGAAAAGACGAGGCTGGTTCCTTCAATCCATACAAAATACTAATGGTGGTAGTGTGCTAGGTTCAGTACTTTAAGAGAAAACTGTGAAGCAAATATTGTGAAGTGTGACGGTTAAAGCATAGCAGCGCGAACAAAGTACGCGATCACACACACGTACACGATCCTCACTGCCAAACTGCATTCGCATTCGCCATATACTTAAAGCGTGAAAAACTCTGTGTTCCTCGTACCCAAATAGAGACTGTCCAATAGTGCGCTAAATACATACACATACAACTTCCACACTGCCAGGGCTTTTGCTCCACACACACACACACACAAACAGCGCGCGTGAGCCCCGGGAGGCAGTTTCGTTTCGCTTTACGGAAACGATTTGTGCAACCTGGAGGAGGGTGTGATCCAGTGTACGGAAGCAAACGAACGGAACACTAGAGGGAGCGGCAGCTTTACCCCCTTTCCAGCATGGCAACCGATAGTGGCGATGTCGCCACGCTGGCCCAATCAGCGGTGGCGGAAAAGCGCCAGGAGGAGGACAACAACAACAAGATCGACCTGGTAGCGGATGCGGTAACAAAGCTGTCCATAAACGGTACCGCACCGGCGGCGGCCTCGAATGGTGAAGCGGAGGAGGAACCGGGCACCACCGAACCGTCGGACAACGCGCTCAACAACAATGATGGAGGTGGCGGCGGCACTGCAGCGACCGGGAACAATAATAACGCCTCGGATCCGGCCACTCCGACCACGCCGACCGGTGGGCTGTCGATTGGCAAGCGCATCCGCCGCACGTCCGAGAAGCTGAACGAGGATGCGGTGAGCGGAGTGCGCAAGAAGTACTCGCTCGATCTGCTGCTGTCGCTGAAGGATTCGGCGATTGGGCGCGAGAAGCCCACCACGATACCGGACGTTTGCAAATCGCTGCTCAAGTCCAGCCCGGGCACGTTCGTGTCCTCCGCACGGCACATGGGCGGTCGAGGTGGCGGCGGCGGCGGTGGTGGTGGTGCTGGCGCCGTCAGCGGACAGGACAACTCGCTGCTGCCGTCGTTCATGAAGAGCATGGGCTTCGGAGGCCCGATGCCGTCTGCGGGCGAAGGGAGCGGAATGGATAGCCCGTCGGGCGGTGGCCGGCCGCCCATGAACCGCAACCTGTACCGTGGCCGGCTGTCCGCGAAGGAGATGTCGACCCGCACCGGCGCAATGGCGGGCGGGGACGATACGGACGGGCAGATGATCAAGGTGAACCTGAACATTAGCGAGGAGGTGAAGCTAAAGTCCTCCTCGAACGCGTGGAAACCGTCCTTCATGCAGCCGAAGGTGGCGGCCGACCCGGAAACGGAAAAGACCCAGAAGCTGTCGCGCGAGTTCCGCAGCGCGCTCAACAAGCTGACGCCGGAGAACTTTGGCGTGCTGAAGGAACAGATCAAGGCGCTCACGATCGACACGGAGGAGCGGCTGACCAACTGCATCAAGATCCTGTTCGAGAAGGCCATCATGGAGCCGAACTTTTCCGACACGTACGCGCAGCTGTGCCGGGAGCTCGGTACGGAAATCAAGGTTAGCCCGAGCGGTGCGACCGGGCAGGTGATGAGCCTGAAGCGCGTGCTCATCTCCCAGTGCCAGACGGAGTTCAATAAGCACCGCACGGACTGTAAGCGCAACACGAAGCTGCAGCAGGAGAACGACAAGCGCACGGAGGCGGGCGAACAGACGGCGGAACAGACCGAGGACATGAAGATGGAGCTGGAGGAGCAGACGAACCGCATCCGGAGGCGAGCGCTTGGCACGATCCGCTTCATCGGTGCGTTGTACAAGCAGGAGCAGCTGAGCGCAAACATTATGCTCAAGTGCATCATGGAGCTGCTGCAGGACGACGTGCTCGACGAGGAGTCGCTCGAGTGTCTGTGCAAGCTGCTGACCACGATCGGCGTGCGCATCGAGGCGACCGCCCAGGACTCGTCCGGCACGCTGCAGGAGTGCTTCAACAAGCTGCAGCGCATCTCGGAGCGCCAGATACTGCTGCCGAACGGAGAGCCGGTGTGCAATCGCATCCGGTTCATGATCATGGACCTGCTCGACCTGCGCAAGGACAAGTGGCGAGGGAGACTGGCCCAGGCGGCGCCGAAAACGCGCGAAGAGATCCAGCGCGAGGTGGAGGCGGAGGAGAACAAGAACTGGCTGCTCAACTACAAGCTGCCGCGCGGTGGCGGTGGGGGTGGTGGTGGCGGCAGTGGTGGTGGTGGTCGTGGAGGTGGTGGTGGTGGTGGCGGCGGCGGTGGTGGCGGTGGTGGCGGAAGTGCACAGAAGAACAAGCGCATGGTCGATGAGGATGGGTTCATGCTGCCGGCCAACTCGCGCAACAATGCCTGGACCATGCTATCGATCGACCCGAAGAAGATAAACATTTCGGTACGTATATCGTGATGATGATCCAGACCAGTGCTGCAAAATGTCATGAGCATCACGAGATATTCACCAATGAAAACAATGATGGTAGCTTGGTGCTCATTGCTGATCAAAGTGCGTCATGACATGCCGAAAACGACATGCGAGTGCTTGAGTCCAACGTGAAACTGACACGCTGAGCTGAATGTCAGCGTAAGCATAAACATGACTTTTTCTGGCTGTGAACAGTGTCAACAACAGTCATGACTGGAACGAAGCTCAAATCAGCTCACGTACACAACTGAGATGATCAGTAGTGAATATACCACTCGACACAAAATTCGCAACCAAGTGACTGACCAACTGTTTCAGTCTCATCTCTGATCATCACAGTAGAGTTTGTGACGCTGACATGATTTTGTTTCAGCCGGAATTTGTCATGACTATGTCATCACTGATCACATTTTGTAGAAGTGATCACAGTAAAAAATAAATATTGACATAGTAACTAACCAAGCGATGGTCGCAAAAATGTCACGAAGCTTGTATTGGCCAAACCGCTCGTTTAGAGTATCACCTCTGATCATCATAACGTGATGCTGACATGGATTTAGTTTCAGTCAGATTTTTCAGACATCAGACATTGACTGTGACATTTTGCAGCACTGATCCAGACAAGGATGAGATGAGGTGAATTGGGGTTTTTTAACGTTTCGCTGTTTTTTTTTCTCCCCTCTCCCACAGGTTCCCAAACCGCAGACTGGTGAAACGCGCCTCGGATCGGCCTCCATGTTCCAGGGCTGGGGTGGAAAAACAAACAACGTGTTCGCGTCCCTCAACATTGACGAGTCGGCTGCCCAACCGCCAAGCTTCTTCGGTGCGTTCGGTCCGATGGGTGGTGGCAGTAGTGGTAGTGGTAGTGGTGGTGGTGGAAGTGGCGGCAGCGGTGGTGGTGGACGAGGAGGTGGTTCCAAGGGTTCGCAATCCCACAAAAAGGGTGGCGGCGGCGGCGGCGGCGGTGGCAACAACTCCAAAACGCCCCATTATCTCGGCCGAACCAGCAGCCACTTGTGATAGGGCAATCATCAGCAGCAATGATCGATCGACACCGAACAGCAGCACTAACCCCCCGGCCATCATCATCCACGTGCAATGAGGTAACAGTGGAGAGAGAGAGAGAGAAAGAATGGAAGAGAAACACACAGCAGCCAAGGAGTAGTGAGGCTGCAAAATTGTGAAGCGCTGGCGCAGAAATGATCGAGAAAATCACGAGAAGAAGCTAAATTTGCTGCGAAAGATGAGGTAGATGATGGAGGTGCGCGAGTGGGGCTGCTCTGTTTTGTTACGCTACTACCACATCCCAATTGCGCTTTATTTTTGACACAATTTCGGTAGGTCCAGTATGGCAGTCAGTTGGTTTTTAACTTACGCCTCAAAACACACGAAACGGTCGAACGGGGGGTGTCGCACCTCCTTTTCTCATTGTGACGTAGGGAAAGGGGCGAAGATTTGCATGAGGGCACCAGGGTTTACTACAGGGCCTACTACTGAGAGAGATGAGATCAAGATTAGATCTTCGTCTTCGCCTAGGTTTCGTCCCGCAGCAGATATACCTCTGTGTGTATCTGGTAGCCTGTTTGTGTGTGTATGTATGTGTGTATGTAACTCTCCTCGTACAGCTGGCTTTTTGGGTAGGCACATTTTATGATGAACGCATTAAAATTCAATGTATCGCTCTACGCACTCAATGCACTCAATGGGGGGGAACAGCAGCAAAACATAATGCAGGGGGCTGGATCACTGTTTAGTAAACCTTTATCTGCACACTATAACTGTTGCTATTGCGAATTCTGTGGTTTCCGTCTCCCTCTATTTCTCCTTTTAAAAGGGTTTATTTTCACGTTAATTTCCCACTTGTTCTTTTCCTTTAAATCGATCGTGTCAGAAGAAATATGGACCGATCTAGGTTTTGAGTATCTAAAGTGCGAGGTTGTACAGAAGAAGAAGAAGAAGCAGAAGAAGACACGCAAAAAACCCGCGTTGGTACTAATGCTAACATGATATTGATGATGATGGAAGAGAGCGTGAGCGGGTGAGATAGAGAAATGATTGTGTTTTCCTTCCGCTATTAATTGTTAAAACCTTCCATACAAGAAAAAAAAGAAAAATCCAGCCGCAAATAGGAAAACAGTCGAACGACGCGAGGGAGAAAGTGTTTTCACGAAACAAAACAAAAAAAAAAAAGAAGCAGAGATATACTCGATAAAAAACAAGCCGTACTAATATGTATACATTAGTTGATTAGTTAGGACGCAAAACCGGTTAAAAATTGAGAAGC
>KI921350.1:0-13824 GCA_000473525.2 Anopheles melas
TTTTTTTTTTTGCATCAAGAAACACACGAAACAAAATGGATCGATATTCGCATGTTGCGTGTCGTCGTCGTCCGTACCTGAGCAAGAGAGAGAGAGAGAGAGAGTGTTTCGTTTTGGGGGACGCATAGCATGATGCTCCATTTTGCCGAACGGAGTTTTGAGATTCGATTATTTCTCTAGTGCAAACATAATCGCTGGTGAGGAAAAAAGAGAAACGAAAGCCGGAAGTAATGTCTTGATAAGTTTACCCCGGGAAAGAAAGCCCAGATTAAAAATGTATACGCGCCAGGATACGTCAGTGAGGGAAGCAAACGGTATGGTAGTCGCTGAGGTGGAGTCAACCCGCAGTAAGTGTCCATTTTTTATTAGCAAAACGTGATTATTTGATGATTTTGTTTTATGGCTGTGTGGGTGCGCGTTGCGTTGGGAGAAAAACAGGTTCAAAATAAACGCACCACTAGGAAGGTTCTCGCCTGGTAACATCCGTAAGCGCGCTGATGGAGATCCACCTGAGATCGTGTAGTGGGTTCGATTCTTGGAATTCAGCGGTGTTGCACTTTTTCCAGGGTGCAAAACGGTTATCGTATGATATGAAATAAGCTTTTTCACCAGATTCTTTCTATTTGTGTTGCTGATGTTATGCCCCCTCACTGAACATGCCCTTGCTAGAGCTGCAAGCGCTCTATTATTCATAAAAAAAACACCTCCCCCAGCAAAACACAGCACGCATTTTCAGGAAATCAAAGGCGCAATTATTCCAAGATACGAGACTGGTGGCTGACTTCTCGGAAAAATAGTTTGTTGAAGTCAATATATAATGATTGTTCTTCGCAGAAGGAAGGCAAAAGGTTAGGTAGATAACGCTTATTAACACATTAGCAAAAATCTGTATCATATACAACGAACTATCGCATCATCCATCGAACTATCATACTTTTTCCAAAGCGCCAAAGGTTATCTGATGATGTGAAATAAGCTTTTGCCAACTGTTCAGTTCTTTTTGTGTTGCTGATGTTATGCTCCTTTTACCCCAGCTGCAGGCGCTCTATTACTCATAAAAAAAACGCCTCCCCCAGCAAAACAGAGCACGTATTTTCAGAAAAAAACTAAGGCACAATTATTCCAAGAAACGAGACTGTGGCTGTGTGACTGACTTCTCAGAAAAGTCGTTTGTTGAAATCAATATATAACGATTGTTCGTCGCAAACGGAAGGCAGGCAAGCGGTTAGGTAGATAACGGTTAACACATTTGCAAAAATCTGTGTCATAAACTACGAACTATCGCATCATCCATCTCCTTTCATTATCAACGTACTCAACATAAAGAAAAACCGCTCGTCCGTACATAAATCTCAGATTCTGATTACTCCAAATAGATAAAGAAGTAAGAAACGAGCAACAACAAAACTCCTTTACTAAGAAAGATCAGTTCAGATTGCTCCAACAAGCACTAATGTGTGTTGCAGCTTCTGTGGCTCCAACCGGGGGGGGTGGTTAATCTTATCTCTGAGTCATGGCGCGTATACGAGACAACATGTCGTAATGCCCCACTGAGCTTAGAGAATGCAGTTGTATTTGTCTGGCAAGGAGGGGGGGGGGCTGTAGGCGAAGCAGAAAAAGCTCATCGCACACGGCGTTGCCCTCCAAGTGCAATGAGCGATTTATTTTAAAATATTATCACACCAGTTATGTGACATCATTGGGGTTGGAATAAAAAAATAACACACACCCACATAGGGCGGGTATAATTGAAACTCGATAGCCTCCTTCACTGGGCCCGGCCTTTGTGTGGATGACATTCCTTTTTTTGAGTGACGTTTTTTTTTCTGCTCAACACACACACATTATGCCCATAACAAAAAAAGCAATATATCAAAAAAAGAAACAGACAAATCAATAAATTTTATCGTCCCGTTTCCCATGGAAAGAGAAAGAGGGACTTTACGACGCGATCGAACCCGGTGGAAAAGCCATTTCATCATCAATTTCCACCACCCACTACTATTTAACAACCATTAAAACAGACGGTTTCCTGCTTTGGAGCAGCAGGAAAGCAGGGAATCGATCAGGATCGAATCGAATGGAATTTTGGTGTTTTTTTTTTGCTAACACATGTAGTGAGAAAAAATAAGGATTCAAATTGAACACAGTCAGCAGCCAAATTGGGGAGTGGGCGTCGGTGTGGTTTGCTTTTCTACTTTTACAGGAAATGACGAATCAAAACCTTGCACCTTTGGGGTAGAGAGAGAGAGCGAGCGCTGGGAAGAGCGACAGACAGACAGACAGACAATCAAATAATGCAGACAGGCGAATTTGATCGATCGAATTTTCCCTTGCCATCTCTGGAGGCAACGACAGGAAAAAAGGGCAACCATCCCCACGCAGGGAATAACACACACACACAGACCACACGTCGGGTATAAGTTCAGTGCCAAAAATAAAAACACAGGAATTGATTTGCTTTGCAATAACTGTACACAAACACACGAACACAGCGCATCAAGTTATTTTTAAAATAATCGTATTTTTATGGTTATAACAACAGTCGAAGAGTTTACTCCTGTGCAGGGGAAAAACACATCAAAACTTCTCCGGCTGGACAAACAAACAACTGTACACGCAAGGAACTTCGCTCAGTGTGTGTGTGTGTGTGTTTGTTCGAGTTCAGACTTTTTGAACTCTGACGTGTGCTAACTTCAGCTCCAAAAACTCTTCAAAACCTCCAAATGACTCTTCAAAAAAGTGCTGATGAACGAAAGGAACATTCATTCCCGTAACGCCTTAACTCCTCCACCCCATCCTTCATAAAATCAGATTTGCTCGTGGTTCAATCAGAATGAAATTGAATTAAATCTCCGAAAGGATTGCGGACACGTGTCCTACATACACCCTGTCTCTCTCCTGATCTTCCCCTACACCGCTGGGGGTGTAGAATTAACGGGTTTCCTTTTCTGCTACCGCCTGGGGATTATCATTGCACCGAACAACAATCAGCGGAGGAGCACAACGGCGACGCCCCTACCACATCATTGCCGTATGGTGGATTGTTGTGTGCTGGAGGGGGGTGGTGGTTTGTGTTCCAGTGAACTCAAAGTGAACTGTTCAAGCGCCCCCCTGGTGAGGGACGACACCCGCCATCATAACGAGGGAAGAATTCGCGCGCGCCCCTACCTCCCCAAACCCAGCGTTGATTAAAAAAAAACACAAATCGATTGCTTGCTGTTCCGGTTGGTGAGTTGTTTTAGGTCGCACTACTTACTTCGGTGTCGGTTCACCTTCCGCCTCGCACTCGATCAGGAAGGGTTTGTCGCTTTCGCCCTGCTGCGCCACCTGGAACAGCATCTCGTCCGGGGGCGGCTGCTTGATGATGCGCGGTGGCGAGTGTACTGCAATTGGGAGGGAAAAAAGGGTGAACCATTAGCGTACCGCTGAGCAGTGTTTGGTGGACGTGGCCATCTCATGGAGGACTTACTTAAACTGTGCACTGTCAGAACGTTGAGCATCAGCACGACGGCGGCCGCCAGAAGCAGCTGGGTCGCCGGGGCGGACCCACTACTACTACTGTGTGTCGTCCGCATGTTGGGGAGATCTCGGGGGGAGCGGAGAGGATGAGGAGCTGCTGTCCTCACCTGGAGGACGATCGGATCACCAGAATCACCACACACTCGCTGCGTGTCTGTTGTGTCGGGAAGAACCCTAGCGGGAAGATCACTTCGGACCTTCAGCGGACTCTTCTTTCGCTTCCTCTCTAGCGCAATCGAATCCGTATCGATTGGCTCTGTGAAGTAAATAAAAAAAAGTAAAAGGAGAACAAGCGATTAAAAGATTTCGTCATCGAGCTCTGTCAGAATCAAATGCAGAGGAGATAGGAAGAGTGAAGTCGGGTCTTGAAGTTTTCGGTCGTGTTTCGCGGCTTCTTTTTTTGGTCAGTTCTTCCTCCTGTGCTTGACATACATATTTGAGGTCTGCCCTCTATGGTTTCATGACTTCCACAACAACGCGTGTGTGCGCGCGCGTCTCGTGAGAGGCCAACGCCCATTCCAGACGCGGACTGGCCTGCACACACACACACACACACACACACACACACACACACACACACACACACACATACACACACACACACACACACACACACACACTCTAATGTGCAGTGTTGTGTGTGCAGTAGCCATGTCATCGAGCGAGAGATCAGTCGAGCGTGACGCTGGCCCCCCCAGCTCCGTGAGTGTCTCACGAAACTCCCCTCCTATATATCTCGATGTTGTTTACCGGCGATGTCGGGGACTGGTTGAAGTTGCCCGGAAAGGAAGTTCGAGCCATCTCGCTAAAAGATCACGTCATCTATGACGCGCAGCACACACCCAAGAGCGAGCGCGCGCGCGCACTCTCCACGGGTGATGTGGTGTTGTAAAACGAAGGTGAATTTAACACCTTTTAACACCGATCGACACTTTACGACCCTCACCACACACACACACACACAAATGCAGTGGGGCCCTGGATGGCATTGGAGGGAGAGTTGTGTTTTCGGATAAAAGCATTAACCCTAATGGTTGATGTATCTGACGGAGTTTGGCAAGGATGTACGAACGAAAGAACGAAACATTAACATTTTAGTGTCCTCAGGTATTCTCTTTTCGGCATTGTCCGCCGAATGTTCCAGAAATTAAGCTCTGCGATCAGCAAAGTTGTGAGACAGGCTTTAAATAGGAACATTTTAATGGCCTTTTCGCAGAAGATATGCAGTTTTTTTTCTTATTGTGCCTGGGGGAGTTCTACAACATAATGATCGAAAATTAGAAAACTGTTGTACGATGTATCTCGAACATATAAACACACTGGACATGAATTATACCACCACTGAGCAATTGGACCTGTGGCAACGTGTGCATTATACACCCACCTAATTCAAGCGGTCCATTATTACAGCTGGACACAGATGACGCGCTAGTTTAAGGGTAATTAAGATCGGGACCACACTCTGACCCCCACCACCACGCCGTCGTCGGAATCCCTTAACGCAATAACACAGCCAAACCCAACTGTCATCATTAATCTTTCAACGCCCACCGCTGGTGAAAGAGAGCGGGGCCAGACGATACCTCCAACTAATACGCTTGCAGCCCGTGTTATATTGTCGAGAGCAATAGGGGACAACAACAATAAAAGAACTAATCAAGCATTCGTCAGTAAATCAAATTGTAAAGCTAAATCCCTTACTCTACTTCTTTCTCGTTGAGACGCAGCCGAGAAGTTGACGGGTAGGTTTTGCTGGGCTCCAACTCCTGCACAATTATTGTATGGTGCGTTGTTTTCCATCTCAGAGGATTCCTGTGTGTGAGAGAAAGTCATCATCGTAAAGGATAGTTTTCATTTATAGGTTTTGCTGGGCTCCAACTCCAATTTCAACAGTGCTGGATGGTATCCAGCCAATGCGAATAATTCGATAACGGAACATAACATACGCTAGAGTATTTTATTTTCGTTCAAACTGGACTGGCTGTGGTTTGGAGTTCTTGCAGCCTGAAACACGCTCACTGTTCGAGTTCGAGCCTATGTGTGTGACCTTCGGGATGGATGGGCGTCACGGATGACATCATTTTGGTATCTCTCCAACCCGGGGGTTACACACACACACACACACTTTGCGTTTATTTATTTCGAAAAAATAAACAATCACACTTCTTTTAGTAACTGGGCAGAGGAAGTACACAGCAGCAACGAGAGCTGATCGGGAAGGTTGGAGAGTGTGTCTCTCCAGATGGCATGCAGATATATTTATGACCGGATACACATCCAAGAACCAGACATTGGCTATCTTTTTCAGTAGTTTTGAACATTTCCAGAAAGTGGAGACATCGCTGCAATCCTAGCATGAAACGGAAACGATGTCTGGATTGTGCGTACATGTCTGCCGATGACGTGCAATCATTGTCTGAGAAACTGTCCCAAGGTTCCGATGTTGCACTTCAATCGACTTATCATGTGAAACAGAGCGCCCATTATGCTGCACTTCCACAGTTACGGAACCGCAGAGAGTGATAGAAACCAGCAGTGGGCAGACAATTCAGTCTTTCAAAAGACAAAGTTAATCTGCGTCTGCGGTTTCGGAGACAACACCAACCCTTCTCACATTCCCCACAAACGGGGGTTGCGGTTCCCAAGTTTCCGGACAATTTTGCGGTTACCCACCAAGAGAGATCTCGAGAATAGCGCGCGTCTTCTCCAGGGGACAGGCGGCATTGGATAGAGTTCTTTTCTTGTTGGAGTTGACCCGTCGTCAGCGCTTCCTGCTCGTAAAAAGTGATCGTATCCGGTGTCTGACTTCGAAGACTAAAGATTCGGAACGGCGCAGGAATTCACTCTGCGGGAGGTCTCCAACACGTAAACAACAGTTGTCAATTCTGGGAATTTCCTTTGGTGCTCTCCAACCTAGACACTTCAATTTGTCGGTTCGTTTCCAGTTCGCTCCATTACCAACTGACACAGAACGGTGACAGATTGGGAGGTACATCTGTTGAGTGTAGTCGCATATTGGCAGAGCACTCCCCATTGTTACCAATATCTTCAGAGCTTTGTGACGTAGCTTCAGCGCAGCTAAGAACGAAACCCAACACACGAAATCATTCCCTAGCAAATCTATGATTCATTATGCATCACAAGGCAAAGATGAGGGATCAGATGACTTCATGAGGATGACTTCTCCCCCCTCAGGGGAGTAGAGAGAGAGAGTATGTACCATTTTGCTGGGAAGAAGGATTCACATCAGGAGATGTTCTCGTTCTTCTCGCCAAGTCCACTCTTGACTGCAAAGAGCAGCACATAATGACGTCATCGGTGCGAGTACAACAAAATCCCTTACGTCGATTCTTGTTCCTCCGGGCTCTATTTCGGCCCGGAGCGAGTAGGTAGGAGGGAATTCAATATTCGATTTTGCGCTGTTATAATGATAGGGCAATGGGATAAAACTATCCAGCAATAATGATAAAACTGCTCTTCGGGGAGTTCTACGGGCAAAAAGCTTCGGCGTAATAGCAGTTTAGTTCGGTTCTCAAAGGTTGATTTCTTTGTCTGTGCCCCACATTTCCACCTTGCTGGTGTTTATTGATTTACGGAAAACGCTGACGTGTCCACGCGGGATTAGCTATGCGAATCCGAATCCCGTTGCTGTACAGCACACCGGTATATGAATGACGCCCAAGGTGTAATGACTCAATTTCCGGCCAGTTAAGCGCCCAGAAGACACACTCTGCAAATGCTACCCCACCGGCAGCAACCCGTCGTAATGCAGCGGAACGGAAAACTCAACGAAACCTCTATACTGCTACGGAGGAAAAGGGGGAGTGCTATGAATAATAATTAGCATAATTCTATTTCAGTCCGATCGGAACAGACACCGGGGCGCGACCACACGACGTACAACACGAAATAAAATAAAGACACAAAGAGAGAGAGAGAGAAAAAAAAACTCAGCAGGAAAAATTGGAACGATTTCGTCATGCCCACCCAGACGTTCTGCTGCCTAATGGACGTCTATACTCGCTTCCGCTTTTATTTCAAATGTACTTTCTTCCTTTTGGAAATTGCTGACTCATATCAGCTGAAGAAATCCTTGAACGAGATGTACTTTTTTTAGTTGTTGCTGCTTGACATCGCATATGGTTCGGAAAAAAGGGACACGTGTGCGTTCCGTGTCATCTTATGGTACACCATCGGGGGAAGTCTTGGAATATGCGACGCCCAACAGATGTAAAGATTTTGACACCTTTTTAAAAGAACTTCTTATTTCTGAAGGGAAGTTCTGCCCGATAGATCCCTCGCCGAAACCCCGACAATCTGAAGTGAACTTCAAGCAGATGATCCTTGAAGGACCATTCAAAGTCAGCCAAACATGTCACACCTCAGGAACGGTTGCTTAAAATATAGTCTCGCTGGTCAAACGGCACCCAGAGGCTGAAGAACCTGGGATGTGTGGTACGCGCGTGAAAAAACGCAACCAACGCTAATAAGATATGTCAGGTCGTTCAACTTAACCCTGCCAATGCGTCAAAAAAAAAGTGTCCACAGCAAATAATACGGAGCGACATGGACATGGTCGTAACAGGATTTAATAAGAAGCTCGCCCTCCCTACTGCGACCCTTTCGCCACGGTGGGTCGTCCTATTTGCTTTTCTTTCCTTGGCTCTCCGAGTGCAGTGCACACGGACCAGGGCAAGTGGGACACTGCTGGGGGTCGTCTTCGTACACAGACACACAGAGTACACGAACCCACGCCACGAACGGATAACACACCGGAAGTAATTAAAACCAGCGTCGGAAGCGACCGGATGTCAGAGAGAGAGAGAGTTGGCAGGCAAAAGTGGGAAACAAAGGAGCGTAACCCGGATTGCTACTAAGGAGACCACCAACTCTCGCACTGTCTAGACGGTGGCGAGCGATGACTTCTGCTACCTACTCCCGCGCCCCAACTGGTTGGGGAAGTGTGGGAGCGCATTTTAGCACAATCCGATTTTAATTAGGATGAAAATTTCATTTGGAATTCCAGAAATGCCTTCCCTGCCTTGTTGAGTGACTTGCTGTAGCGTGTCTGAGCTACTATCGGCACCTCATTAGATGTGTTCATTTTGTTGGGATCAACGCTCCTTCTCGCTGGGGTTTCTTTTCCTCCAAAATCCAGGACCCAAGCATCCAAACTTCCTGAACCTTCGACATCTTCAACCTATAAAGAGCTCCATTTGTCTTGTAGACAATATCTCTACTAATAGAACTTTGGCTAGAGCACACACATCACTCATTTGCAGCGAGTCCCAAGAACATCTTCTCCAAGGTTTGCTGCGTCAGTGCTCTGCAGCGTAAAAACAGATTATGAGGAGCAAATTTTAATATTGCCAGGTTCGTCATCGCCGAGATTATCTCACCCGCAGTCCGGCGTGTGAATGATGACCAGTAGGAGAGAATATCCAAACACACAGACAGTCATTTCGGTGTATCGTCGGATGATATCACACAGCCGCAGCAGCAGCAGCCGTACAGATGGAAGAAGCACATCCAATGCACAGGGAGCGCACCGCACAGGCGTTACTACCACTTCCTTTGCAGCATGTGTAGCTTGAAATAGACACTGATCGGTATGGGTGTGTGTGCAAATGTATTTGAAGAGTGGGAGGAGGAGAAATTATCTCACCAATGTGAGTAAACCCTTTTTTTTGCCCGAGCAAGAGATAAATGTCCTCGAGATGAAAACACACGGCCCGACCACCACCGACGACGACGGCGGCGAGGTTTTTCTTGGCAGCTGATGTCGTCACCTCTCCCCTCTCCCAGGCTTCCTGAGAGGTCAAGTTTTCTTTGCTCGTCAACACCAGCAAGAAGGGAGAGGGGGAAACCGATTTGTTGGATGCCAATGCTGCTCTAGTGGAGGGGGAGCCATCCAACAATCGATAACGAGAGAAGGTGGAAATTTGTATCTAGTGCGTTTGACTTTGCCATCTTGGCGGATGGTGCAAAGCAGGGATTATTGCATCCAATGTGCTTTTTGATGAAATGCTTCATCACGGATGGATATGGAGGAGTTGCGATGTGTAGAAACTGGAACCACTTATAGATTTCGAAAACCTGGAACGGACCTAAAATGCATCCCAGGCAATGGATGCAGATGCTCTCTATCAAATTCAAGATTTATCTCCTTCTAGCAAGGTTTTCTTTCCAAACTTTCATGAAATGTTCTCACTCTTTCTTTCTCTCTCTCTCTCTCTCTGTCTCTACCTCCCCAAGCAAACATTTTACACTAATAAAACCACATAGAGAAAAATAATGCGGCGTGATGAAAAATCGAAGTGTTCAAGCGTGTGAGGTATGCCTCCGAGGACTGCCTATTAATAGATGCTGCCTGTTTTCCGTCCCCCTTCCTCGTGTCTCTGTCCATTATTTTCATCCAAACAAACGAAAGAAAAAAAAACGGTTCCCAATGATCAAGATCATCTCTCCTAGACCTCCACCATCCAAAATCCTCCTCCCCACCGGCATCCGTAGGCAAACAGTGTAGTAGAGTCGAATTCGGGGCTGTCGCAACAACATAGGACGACGCGCGTTCGCGATCAACAAACGAAAACAAACAACAGGCAGAAGAATTTATTTTCATCGATTCGTAAAAAGCAGGGGGAGGGGAGAGGGCTATACAGGAACACCGGCAAGGCCAAATTAGTTCAACATCTTTTTTTTTGCGTAATGTGTAGAAGAGAACACATCTCTACGCCGCCCAACGTGCACGTAGAGAACAACCATCAGATACAACACATCTCGTTTTCGATTTGACCTCAATTTCGATCGCGATGGAAAAGTGATGTCATCTGCGCCACCTTTACACACTCGCTCCTGCACAATGCGGACAGTGGTTGATGAACGTAACTTCTAGTGAAAGTGAATTACAAGTGAATTTCTGCAGCAAGCAACACATTTGCTGCACTAGAGAGTAGGTTGCTGGAGAGCTTGGATTTTCCATTACTTGGTGGGAAATAGGGGTTTAAAAATAGCACTACACTACACACTGATTTACTCCCAACAAAGTGGATTGGTGCGTGGGTGTGAGTCAACCATTGCTGACAACTACTGCACCCGCGCTCTGCAGGCAAGCAGCAGCAAAATGGGCACGAACTTGAACTAGAAACCGATCGCGTTTCCCACTAAATAGGATGCACACGGGCGGATGAACCAACACACAACACACACACACAGGATCTTTGTTATCCGATTGCGTCTATTTATGTTTGTCCCGGTTGTCCGAGTGTGCAAACGGCAGCTCGCCCCAGAGGTGGAAGAGAAAGGTCGTACAAAATAAAACCATGAATGAAGAACACCATCCCTGCCACACTCGCTAAGGCGCGATGTGGGCCAACAATGCCGATGCTATTTATGACCGAAAAACACTTTCTCGCACCACCAAGGTCTTCTTTCCCGCGTCGATAAGTGTGGCGTTTGGGTGCATGCAAGAGAACCTTTCTTGAAATGGATTATCTTTTGCAATAACAAGCAATCAAATCTTCAAATGCTGGTTAAAAGAGGATCGCGGGAGCATAGCAGACAAAGTGCCACACTTCAGAGAAACTCATTATTCCGTCATTGCCACTTGAGCTGACCTAAATCGAGCAAACAGACAAGTACACAGTGTTGCTTTTTCTCTCCTTTTTCTGGATTCAAGAGCAAAAAAAAAAACAACTGATAATTCTTATCTTCGCGTAACCCCCCCCCACACTTGACTTCCGGAGCGCGATAGTATAATAATAAATAAGGTGCTAGGCGAATAGTGCCCAGACAATTACTTACGAGCGACAGTGACGAATCACGGTTCATGGGTGCAGTGACCTTTCGACTTGCATTGAGACTGGCAGTAGTAGAGCCTGAGCCTTTGTTAGTGAGAAAGCGCAGCACCAAAATAAGCTTCTTTTATTGCAGCATTCAAGGACTAAATGACGGAAAGAACCTATCGCGAATTCGTCACTCCATGTCGTAGAAATAGTGATGTGTTTAGTTGGCCAAAATCCGTAGTCGGCTCCTATCCGACAATTTCGGAACCGGCTCGGGAAGGTAGGTCTGCCCAGCATTATCCGAAGCCTTTAGGAATCGTGAGAAGCCGTCCGGAATCGGCCGGAGTCACCCGAGGTCATTTGGAATCGTCCGGAGTCATTCGGAGATGCCCATAATCGTCCAGAGTCGTTCAGAGTCGTCCAGAATCGTCCTAAGTCGTCCTAAGTCGTCAAGAGTCGTCCTAAACCGTCAAGAGTCGATCAGAGTCGTCCGGAGTCATCCGGAGTCGTCCGAAGTCTTTCGTAGTCATACGGAGTCGTCCAGAGTCGTCCGGAGTCGTCCGGAGTCGTCCGGAGTCGTTCGGAGTCCTCCAGAGTCTTCCAAAGTCGTCCAGAATCGGAGACAACCGGAGTCGTCCGGAGTCGCCTGGAGTCGTCTGGAATCATTCAGAGTCATGCAGCGTCGTCCAGAGACTCCAGAGTCGTCCGGAGACTCCAAAGTCGTTCGGAGACTCCAGAATCGTCCGGAGTCGTCCAGAGTCGTCCAGAGTCGTCCAGAGTCGTCCAGAGTCTTCCGGAGTCGTCCAGCATCGTCCAGAATCATCCGGAGACGCCCATAATCGTCCAGAGTCCTCCGGATTCGCCCAGGAGTCGCCAGGAGTCGTCCAGAGTCGTGCAGAGTCCTCCAGAGTCGTCCAGAATCGGAGAAGTCCGAAATCGTCCGGAGTCGTCCGGAATCGTCCAGAGTCGTCAGGAGTCGTCCGAAGTCGTCCAGAGTCATCTGAAGTCGTCCAGAGTCGTCCGGAGTCGTCCGGAGTCGTCCGGAGTCGTCCAGAGTCGTCCGGAGTCGTCCAGAGTCGTCCAGAGTCGTCCAGAGACGTTCAGCGTCGTCCAGAGACTCCAGAGTCGTCCGGAGAAACCAGAATCGCCCAGAATCGTCCAGAGTCGTCCAGAGTTCTCCAGAGTCGTCCAGAGTTCTCCAGAGTCGTCCAGAGTTCTCCAGAGTCATCCAGAGTCCTCCGAAATCATCCAGAATCGGAGTAATCCAAAATCGGAGTCGTCCAGCGTCGTTCGGAGACGTCCAGAGTCTGCCTTCGAAACAGAAGTCTGTATACGAAGTGCACGTACAAAGCAAAAGACAGAAAAACACAACGAAATGAAATCCCCGATCACGATCACATTATACCGGACGGAACTTCTGGTTCCCATTTTCCCGGAGTCAGAATCGGACTAACAGTAGTCGGAGGCGTGCGTGCGCTACAGAGGGCACACATCACTAGTAACGTTCTCCACTTGAGCTCAGACGAAGAAGATGATCCCTATCGCAGCAGTCGATCAGGCCCGCGTTTTTTTTTTTCGTTCAACGCGTATCAAAAAACCGTACTGGAAGGGGACCGCATTAACAAAACATCCTGTAGGGGGGTCAACCGGGTACAATCTCGTTAATCGTACGGTGGAAATTAAATTCAAATGCAAGATTAATTGATCGACAATTATTGCAAGAAAAAAAGTCACCCCCAGACAAGCACACATGTACATTGTAAAATCGTGACAACGCAAGACGATCATGACGTAATTTCCAATGCGAACGCACTGACAGAGCGAGCGAGCGCGGCTTAAATATTAATGCAACAATGTTTAACCGTGGGCGTGAGAGTGTGTGTGTGTGATTGTGTGAGTCTGGTAGGACACGCATCGCGGGATGACTAATTGCATTGCTGACCGTGCGTCGCGCTTCACCCTGAATGCACAACACAACCATTGCTTGGGGGTGCAGCTAAGAACAAACGGCTTAGTTAAAAGGTTGTAAGCTGATGGGCGCCTTCTTGCCCTCCTCGCCTGCCGTACCAGCCTGCTTTGCTTTCGAACAAGAATGTACAAATGGAACAGAAACCACACACACACACACGTAAGAAGCTCGCCCAGCCTCGGGGGGAGTCTACATTGACGACTGGGGCATCATGACGAGTCACACAGAAAGCACCACCAAAAGCTCCCCCCGCCCCCCGCCCCTGCAGGCATACAGGTTATAGGATGGCAAAGGGGTGTGGTGGAAGCGCGTTCGCCCCGCTTTTATGGGTTTATTGTGGGTTTACCTTTTCTTGCGGCGTTCCTTTCCACATTCCCTTTTCGTTAACGGCATTAAAAAAAATAAAAGAAAAATGTGACAACTTTCTTGCTGCGGACAACTCCTTTGCCAGCCACCGTGCACTGCACCATATATGCAGTTTTATGGTAGGTATGTGTGTGTGTGTGTGTGTAGGTGTGTGTGTGTGTGTGTGTGTGTGTGTGTGCTTGT
>KI921351.1:0-10887 GCA_000473525.2 Anopheles melas
TCTGTATCTGACTCTCTAGCTCTCTCTGCTGCTTTCTTCATTCCGACATTGCGTCACTCAAAAGGTACAAATTATGTGCCATGCCTGAAGCCTGCGAACCGAATTAGAAGTAAGGCATACCGACCTAATCGGTATCGGAATGGGGAGGATGGAATGCAAACATTCAGTTCCTCCCTCCCCGCCGGCCGAAACTCGGACCGCAACACATCCCAAAACGTTCCGGGCGGATGTGTGTGCGAGCGCGCACACGCTAGCGAGACCACAGCCGGGCTCAACACGACGCCGGTATGTGCGTTGTTTCCGAGCGAAAGGGGACCAGGGCGAAGTGCGCGAATTCGCATCATCATTATATGACGGTTTGATTGCACGCGTTTCGCCGCGTTTACGATGTTCGCTTCGGCGTTTGCTAGAAAGGGAACCGAGTGTCCATCGTGAGATTTGCAAAACTGAGATATCCAGAATATGTCTCTCGCCGAGGAGTACCCCAAGAACACAGCAAGACCGTGAACAATTACTCCACTGGCTACGACGTGAGCGTATGTATGTGTGTGTATGTGTGTAGGGGGAGGAGAAGTAGGGAAAACCGCAAAAACCCACCAGACTGCACGCAATTAACTGCCAAAGAAGAGCATAACAGGAATAGTTGCTGCAGTGCCAAGCGCTCCCAACGGCGACGAATGACGAGCGCGACCGCGCGGCCTAATGGGGGACGACCCGGGGCGAAAGGAAGGCACCAGAATTCGCAAACCCCGCAAACACGCTGCAAGAGCTGACCAAGGAATGCAACAGAGTCTGGACACTGGAGCGGCCCGGGTGGAATGGAAGTCCCGTTCCGGGGGGAGGCTTGTGTGGGGCATGGGAAAACTGGAACCCGATTCCGAACGAAAGCACAGCCAATACACCGGAGCAGCGAGCGGTGCATACGATTGCACACACAGTGGCCAAAGGAGTCGGCGCAAAACGCAAAACTCGGGTGACTCGGGCACGGTTGCTGCGCAGGGCCTAGAGCACAAGTCGGCCACCGTCAATCCAGTCGTTCGTACGTGATTTGTATGTAAATTGGCCACCGCGACTCACGAGAGTTGGCGCGTTCCGCTTCTTGTTTGGAGAGGCTGGTCCGGACACCCCTCTGGCTGGCGCATTGCTCGAGCAGATACTGGCGGATACTGTTTGGGGGGAGGGGGGGGGCGGTGTGGGAAATGCCGGGAATTCGTCAAAGCAGACTCCAGAGCATTAACCGTGGGACACACTCGCCGCGCAATATGACAATAAACCATGTCCAAGGCAGGACGAGTTATTTTTTTTTGTCGTTTCTCCCCAGTTTCGCTCTCACACAGCTTCGTCCCGTCTTTTGTTTTGTGGCCATGCTCGGCCAGCAGAAATAATGATCCTGTGCGAGTGGAGCACGCGCAAATCAAGATCGGCGGACCGGCGACACGATCGAAATAAGGTCAGTGCGCGGTGCGGATCAACATATTTATCATATCTGCGCGCGGCTGCCTCGGACGCGTTAGTGGACTTCCGCCTGGCGAGCTGAAATGGATCCGACCGCTACGGCAACACTCCGCTAAGTACAACATTAATCATCAAGATGGAGTTACCGAACGGTGCGCGCCGCTCTAGCAGGAGTCCTGTGCTTTGAGCGCGTGGTTGTGTGGGCGGTTTCGGCTCGACTTAAGCGGAGCAACATAAAGCATTTTGCTTTAAAAAAAACATTCCCCATCCTAGCAAGGAACCGGTTTCATGTTGTCGCAGCCGTTGGTTAATGTTTGTTTGCCCCCACCCTACACCTCTCCAGATGTGATTCTAGAGCGATAGGAGCATTACACAGCGGTCACACGAACTACACAGTCCACGACCGTGGAGTTCCGGAAGCTTGGATAGAGGCTCGCACTGTGGGGTTCGCTGTCTACTTTCGCGCACACTTGATTTGCTACAGACACTTACCTGGCATGCAGACGCAACGGAAGGTACCGGGATCGTCCAGACAGCTGCCCTGGTTCTGACACGGATGTGACTCGCACTCGTTCACGTTCGTTTCGCACCGCGGTCCGGTGAATCCTTGCGAGCAGTTGCACGCGAACGAACCGGGTGTGTTCACGCAGATACCGTTGTGCTCACACGGCGAACCTGCGAATTGTGGCAGCACAAAATAGACCAAAAGGATCAGTATCAGCATTAAAGTTTCTTCCCTTTGACGCCTTCTTGTACAGCTTACCTTGATCGCACTCGTCAATGTCTTCCGAGCAGTCGATGCCCTTGTACCCGACGGCGCAAGAGCACGTGAAGGAGCCGTTGATCGGGCTGGTGTCGCAGATCGCGTCCGCGTGGCACGGGTTCGACGTGCACGCATCGTCCAGATGGCACAGCAGCCCCGTCTTGCCAGGCGTGCAGCGGCAGTAGAAGCTGCCGACACCGTCGATACAGGTCGCCCCATTGAAGCAGGCCGCGTCCACACAATCGTCAATGTTGTTGCTGCAGTCGGGCCCGTTCCAGCCGTTCACGCAGATGCAGTTGTAGCTGCCGTGCGTGTTGGTGCAGGTCGCCCCGTTCTGGCAGATCGAGGGCCGCAGCGCACACTCGTCCACGTCGTTCTCGCAGAACTCGCCGGTAAAGCTGGACGGGCAACTGCAGTGGTAGGCGTTGATGCCGTCCACGCATGTCCCACCGTTCTGGCACAGGTTGCCCGGACAGTCGTCCGTGTTTTCCTCGCAGTTCTTGCCTTGAAAGCCTGGTGCAGGAGAAAAAATAGAGAGAAAGAGTGTGAGTGTGGGCAATTAGTTAACTTGATACGTATGCGCACGCGGAAAGTGTGGGAGACCACAGCATATCCAGCATCCAATCCTATTTAAAATGAAATTATAGCAACACCAAAAATAGCGTAAGAGAAATAGAACGAATGACTTGAATTGTGCCCCCAACCCAACATTGCGGATGACAAGCGACGAACCCGACAATGTCTCTGTTCAAATGAATTTCGTAGTTGTCCAACTTTTCGCCTCTGAAATTACGGTGATACTGTGCGTGCATATTCTCGGCGTTTAAGTGTGTGTGTGTGTCTGAAAGATTGTAAAGCGTATTGATAGAACCTACAATGCATGACGTGATCAAACAAACATACAAACCCTTCCTCCTCTCACGATGCGCGGATGACCATTAATTCGTTTGACGATTAAACACAAATAAGAAAAACAACACACACGCACGCACACACACACAAAAGACCATTTTGATTTGAGCATTGTGGTAAACGAACCGTCTTCTTCAGCGCTGCAAGCAGTCGGTGCGCCAAACTATGCCCAGCCATCGCGTGCACAGGTCATTTAGCCGTAATGGTGTAACAACACAGTCCGGCGCATTGTTGGCAGACATACCTAAAGTCCCGGAAAGCTTTAGCGCCCCTGAAGGAAGTGTACGGCATGATACATTTGCTACATTAAAATATTATGATCACGCATACGTGCGTAGCTTTTTAAGCCCGGTTCGGAGGGCATTATCATGAGCAGAGAGAGGCAGCAAGCAACGGCCAGCTTGGAAAAGGCACCACCGATACCGTGGTTTAGTGAGGGCAAGAATCGAGCAGTGATCGAAGCACAGCAACCCGAACCAACACACAAACACATCGTCGTAAGGACAGGGTTTTGATTGCAGCAGCAGCATCAGCAACAAAATCTAACAACGAGAGAGAAATGTTGATGCCCGATCGGAGAGCGTGCAACGGCAACCGCGCAGGAGTGGTGTGGTGTGAGCAAGCGCGGCACACAACAGAAATAGAAACGAATAATTCATCTCGATGGGCAGCGAGCGGTGAGCTTCGAGCTCTCCCCGCAAAAGAGTCGCACCCGGCCTGTCTGCCTAGGAGAAGGTCTAGAAAGAAAGGAAAAAAACGCGTACGCGCTAGCGCACCATCGTTCCATTCAAAACGCCCCGATTCCTTCACACATAGTGCGCACATACACACGTGTGCGCACTAGGAGAGTGTGCGCTGCGGAACGGACGCAGGGAGCAGCGGACCAACAGCATCACGGGCAGCGACAGACACACAACAGCCACAACAGCTTGTCTGCGTGGTCGCTAAGCTAAGGGAAGAACAGTTTCCCACGGTTTCATATCTTGCTTTCCGTTTCATTCCCTCTCGATTACTTCTGCCTTAACATTAATCATCAATCGCTCTCTTTCCCTCTCGCACATTGGTTGTTTTTTTTTTCTTTTCTGTGCCTGTATGCTCACTCACTCATTCATTCATTCATCGCTCGCTCGCTCATTCCCCCTTTCTGCTCTTTCTTTCTATCTCTCTTTTTTCTCATTCTTTTTCATGTGTCTCTCCCATAAACGACATCTGATCGAAAGGAAGTGATCTTTTTTTCCCTGCTATATTCATTACACTGCGTTCACGCACACATTTTTCTTGCATCCCATTCATCGGTGGTTGTTCGTTCGTTCATCCGTTAGCGGGCTCGTTCGCCGTTGCTTCGTTTCATGGCAAAAGAAACAACAACACCAATGCTCTTTTGAGTTCTTGCACTCACACATAGCTGCCTGTTTGGTAAAATTCGAGCAGTTTAACTAACGGATGAATGCGAAGTGTGTTCATTCACTACTGCTCATCATTCAACAGCGATTCCATTTTTTTTAGACACCGAGGGACTAAAGAAGCAACTGCTTATTGAATGTAAGACCAGACATACCCATAACATCACACAGTCCAATTCCTTTTGTGGTAATAAAAATAGCAACATTAAGTGCAGGAAACATTGCAAAACCCAGAGCAACTCGGCGAGGAAATTGATGTTGTTATGGAAGCGGGATTATCGCATTACCCCTGCACTATTCATTATGTTTGCTAAAACTATCACTCCAACAATGACGTCAAAACATTAAAGTGTATACATTAATATCGACGTTTTGTTTTATTTTCTTTTAGTATGGTCTCTGTTATGTATTGTATACGCACCACATGGAAGCCATACTAATGCTCTGCATTTTCAGTGGGTCATCTGACCGGACAATCTCATTCCAGGATGATTTAAAAATCCCATTCCAAGGTGAACAAAAAACAAAACAGAAAACCTTGCAATTTTCAGCTGCAATACAGCACATTGACCACACCGACAGACGCATCTTAGAAGCAAAGCAACTTCTCTACACAAAAGGAACAGATCTGAAGAGGACCGAAAGAATCAAAGCCGTCCCTTTGGAAATTAAACAAAACAAAAAGCCGGCAACGCATCGTCCTAGGCGGTGCTAGAATTTCTTCTCGTTTTTCCTGATTTTCGTTCCACACTATACGGCCATGTATGTGCAAAAAAACGCCCAAAAGTTGGATAGTAGATTTAGATTTTTGAAGGAAATTTGACCCCGAAACGAAACATTTTCTTTTTCTCTCTCTCTTTTCCTGTTTGTTCCTCTCTCTCTCTTTATCTTTCTCTATTTCTCTATTTCACTCCCCATCTCGATTTATCCATTAGCAGGTACTGCACAAAATCCTGCCGAAAAACGGGACGAAAGTAAAAGCTTTTCCGTGGCAAGCACCTAGATGCAGATGCATCTACAACCCAACACAAAACGATTATGCCGATGCGCCTTTATTATTGTGTACTTTATGCCTGGTCATCCTTCTTCCTGACGGTTGCAAACCGTTGCACCAGAGGGCAAGTATTTGTGTTGCTGGTTTGCAAACTGGCAAATGTAAAGTTGCATTCAGCTTACTCTTGTTCCACCAGGCACCCGAAAGGGGTTCGTCGCTTAAGTCTTTCGTACTGAAAATGCGCCTGTGTAAATCAAGTCACCGTTGAGCGGGGCGGCCACGCGGAATGAAAACATACCTCGAGGCTACACGTCCCAGGCTGACTGTCTGATTGCACTGCACGCAGATAGAGCGAGCGGGAGAGGCTGGGAGATCCGATGGCTCCGTGGCTGCTGGACGGAGTAATCATTGCAATTACGTATCGCTCCGATCCGGTATAAACTAAGATTGAATTTTGCGGTTCTGCACAAACTAACACATTCGTTTGGAGAAGGAGCGAGATAGAGATACAGAGTACGAGCGAGGGAACGATCCAGACAGCATACAGCATACATTAAAACTGAGGAAAGAAATCACCATTCCTAAACCGCTCGAGGCGGATTTGCTTCGTTGAAAAACGACGATAAAAAAAGACGGCCCGACGGAGCAACGTGCGGCCGTGCAAACACACAGAGACTTATACACAGGATATGGCCCCGAATGACTCCTGGACTCGCCTTCTTTTACGCTGCTTTTAATGGCTGCACCATGACTGAAGCGCACGTTCTCCTGCGGGGCAAAACGGAACGGAGCCCACTGTGTAACCATGATAAATGGTTTGATTTTCGCATCAGCAGCGGCACCGTCAGTGTCTTTCTTTTTCTTTTTCTTTTTTTACGTGCCACTCGTGACACCCGAAAGGCTTTTCCCAAAATCCCGCTGACCGCCACGCCACCTCGAAACCCGGAAGTCCCGGCAATGGCGCGGTGGAAAATCCTGCTCAGCGGAAAATCCTACAATCTATCGTTTCGTTTTGTTTTGTTTTGTTTTTTTTTGTCGAAGGCTTTCGTGAGACACGATGCGACTGGGAGAGTTTATGGAGTCGCTAGAACAGCGCCAATCGATCCAACAAATTCAATGTTCCCAGATCCGCTTCCTGGAACTGGGGGAATAAAGAGCATGAAGAGGGCGAGATTGTGCAGGCACGTGAGTCGGCGGGAGGAAAACATTGAAGCTCGCAAGAGAATCAATCAACAAACCGGTGTACGCGTTCGAACAACATCCGGCTAATCAACAGACCACAGCAGCACGCCAAAGAGTTGAGGAGCTGGTCCTCATCATCTACCCGCGGTGGTTGTCATCGTCTAATTTCCAAAACCTAGCCCCGCTCCGGAAAAGGGCCATAAAAGTGACCGAATTTTCCAAACTCCGGCAAAGAGGAGGCATCGTTTTATTGAGGGATGGTTGTCGCTACACAGTACAGTATCTCGGAAGCGTCGCGGGAAGACCTAGGCGTAGACGATGAGCCCACCACCCATGGTCTCGCTCTCACATCAGTAACTGAAAGGCCGCCCGAAAGCAAGAAAGAAAGCACTAAAGCCCAATTCCAACGGGCCTGCTCTGCGTTGGCCCCATGTTGTGGGCCTGCTGGTACGATCGCCAGACACGACACTCATACACACACAAGGGGATGAGCAAACCACTGGGAACCGGGCAATTATGGACGTAGAGAAAATCTTCGACTCAATCAGTCAGTCAAGTCTTCCGTCACATCTTTCCCACCCTCTCTCAGCGCCCAGCTTCGCTGACGCCTTCTGCTCGTTCGAAGTTTATGGAGATCGGAGCGTGTGGAATTGGCCACCGCGGCGGCAACCTGGGAATTGAAAGGTTGCTCCTCGTGCCCCTCCTGAAAACGCCAAAGAACCCGACAACCCGAAAATGATCATCATGGTAGTGGTGGTGATGATGATGATGATGATGATGACGATGATGATGATAATGCTGGAAAGACGGTAGTGTTTGGGGGCAGCGCTTTCGTCTTTCGTGATTACCTCGGGGCGATCTGTTTCGATTACCGGATTTGCGAATATTGTGCAGGGAAAACGCAACGATCTTTCGAGGAACGATGAATCGAGGTGACTCCCCTAGAGAGTATATTAATATTTTGAATAATACATGGCGAGAGAAAGAAGGAGAGAGAGAGAGAGAGAGAGAGAGAGAGAGAGAGAGTGAAAACAAGAAAGTATGAAAAAATACATTTCGGTTCACTTCCTTCAAGGGGCAAGAGCGGTAAGAAAGAATGTTATTACAGATCGCAGGGGATGTGGTGTGGTACAAAAAAAAAGTAAAAAAAAGAAGAATGTTAACACGCACACGCACAAACGAAATGCAAGTGTGTCTGCGTGTGCGTATTTGGAGAAAACATGGCAAATTAAAAGGAAAAGAAATCGAGCACAACGAAAATCTAAACCTGAGCGCCCCGTGAAGATAGAACAGCGCGCACTCACACACACACATATACAAAATGAAAATGTTTAGGAGAGTGTAGCGTATAGGAGTAAACGGGGAAAAATGGGCTCCCTTTGTTTAAGGCATTATTGAACAGCAAGGCTAAATTCCAAGGCTCAAAATGTATTTATTGAAGTGTTCAATGAACACCATGTGAGTTTTATCCCGTAACTAACAAATAACCAAAACCAAAAATACAAAATAAGATTTTGCATCATATTGGTATTTATAAATCAACAAAAAATACAAAAAGGCTTCACATGGGACAATTCATTAAACTGCTTAACATGTCCCTTTTGCTCCGCTTTCCCCTATACGTACGCATTTGCCCCCTGTTAAAGACAACCGGTTCAACGGTTCCTTATAAAAATATTAAGAAGGACGTCGAGAGTGTATAAAAGATAATCCGCACACAGTACAAACCGTAAGACTCACACATAAAACAATATTATGAGTGGCTTGTTGCAACAACCATAACTTCCTCGTAACACTAACGCCCACCGTTTCATGCTTTAAACTTTTTGTGGTAACGGCTTGAAGAGAACATTAAATTACATTTACTAAGCAGAGCCAATAAGTTAAAAAGGAGTGCACAGAAGACACGATCGTGTTTGTTCTAGGATCAGAGAGATTTGCACCTGCACCAATCAGTGGTTTGCTTAGTCGGGCCACAATACCACGCCACTGTTCGACTCGCTTTGTCTCTAGATCACGTTAAACAGCGCATTTAAAACACATGACATCATCATGTCCGTTTTGGTTGTTGGTGACAGGCCGATGGTACGTTGATTGAAGCAACTGCTAGCAGTTCGCGGCAGCCCTTCCGGTTGATTGTTGATGATGAATGTGATCGTTTGATTGTTGTTTGCTCGTCGGCCGGCAGGGGCCTCTGCAGGGTTGACACGGTGCAGCAGGATACTCGTACCTACAGAAAAGGGGAACATTCCTGCCCCATTGTACACATTGTAGCAATATTTAGCAACAACAACTTGTGCAGCGCCGTCAGAGATTCTTACACCACCACCACACGCAAGGTGCGCGCAAGCGCGAATAGTTTATCAAAACCTCAGAATCGAATGAACCGGCGGCAAGCGAAAAGAATACACTCACTTACTCATTCACTAGGAATGATGGATGGATGGTTTTCAATCGGCAAGGAGATGCCGCCAAGATGTTTGCCGCAATCACTGCCCGGCCCGATCGGTACTGCAACATTTTAACACAACAGTCACACAGTCACACACATACAACACTCGGGAAAAGGGTGTGAGGTGGGAAAGTGCGCAATTTAATTCGATTTCCATTTCATCAACCGGCCCCCAGCGCCAAACCCCGACATCGAGTGCAACCATACAACAACAAAAAAAGCAATCAAGACACCGCCCAGTCCCCAACTGCACTCTCCTTTAGTTCCCCATTTCTTCTCGACCGTTTCATTAAAAAAAAAAAAAACACAACCGATTGCAAAACGGGGTTGGAGAAAAAGGCACAAAATATACAAAAGAGCCGGGTGCCGTGCAGAAGAGAAAAAAAAATGGAACCGCAACCACAATCACGCTCTTATACTTCAATTCCGACCCTTCCGCCCTACCCCTCCCTACACCACACACACATGTGCGCGCGGGCAGAGATAATGGATGATCGGGACGGTGGGGGAGGGGTGGGGGACCAACAATGTAGGGCGTGAAGGTGACGACGATCGATGTGAGAACGGTTCCAGCCGCGCTTTGATAATTGCAATTTGAATGCAGCACGAGCACTACGGCGAGGGGTGGAGAGGAAAATAGAGCATTACGAGTGGGGTGGGGGTGGGGGGGATGTTGTGTGTTGCCGGCGCAACAACAATGAGGATGCGCATTTATGATTTATGTCGGCAAATCGGCCCCGCTGCCGCATTAATGCCCGTGAGTGTGTGTGGGTTCGCTTTCTGATGTGTTGTGCCGTTGTGTTGCTCCTTTCTCCTGGCCCCGCCCCAGGAGGCAAATCGGTTTGGAAAAAAAACTCCCCATCCGGCGATGGTTATTAATGCTACAACGTGTTTCCCACTATACACACACACACAAACACTTACCGGGTGGACATTTGCATTCGTAGGAGTACTTTGTCGATTGCTTGCAGGTGCCGCCGTTCTGGCAGGGCGAAGGTGAGCAGGGAATGTAACCCGACTCACAGTTCTTGCCCGTGTAGCCCGGTTCACACATGCACCTGAAAAATACAAAGAAAGAGAGAGAGGGGAGAAAGAATGATTAGGCGTTTGAGTAATAGATTAAAAATAAATACAAACAATGTAGGGGAAAATGGGGCAAAATGGCACTGTTAACGATTTTGCTCTATATCTGTATTGGCTAAACCATTTTACACTTATATTTTGACGGCAATGAAAAACAATCAGAAGTAGCCGCATTAATAACAAATAAACCTGAATAAAATGAAATTTAAAAATCAATTTCAAACATTGTGAACATTTATTGTGCGGATGAAAACGGTCTCGCATCAAATGTCAAAAAACATCAAAACAAAAATGGCAAATTGGACCAAAACATGGGACTTAAGGTTTTGGTTTAAACTCTTTCAAAAGGATTGTGAGAGTAGAGATTTTCATCTATTTTAAAGCTAATATACAGGGTTTTTCAATTGAGCTTAGACTTATCTGTTGATAATATTTAATTTCATCCGCCCATTTGTTTAAAAGATTTGATTTATTTTTTATATCATTCACAAAACAATAGATTATTTATCTGATATGTTTTGATTTCATGCATGCACAATCCAAATCAAAGGCACTTAACGGTTGAATTGAAATATGCAGTAGTGGACCCACAGGCATAACCTAACCATAAGCTGGATTGAGGTAGAGGTCGGAGAATCGCCGC
>AXCO02008031.1:0-13885 GCA_000473525.2 Anopheles melas
TGTTTTAGCGGAAAAGTCACACGGCCGATCAGTTTTGTGACAAGATGCGGCTAACGCACCGCTCTCTATCCGTCATAGTAAATTATTTTGTAGTGAAAAATTGCTAGTATCAGCTTGTAGGAAAAGAATGAAAGTTTGTCCTGAGCATCATTTCATTCGTATCAACCCAAAATTTGTCAGAGGGTTTTGTGTTGTAAGTCGCCATCCAGTATTTGACGTCATACAGTCCTCCCCTGCAACGCCCACACGATAGCTTATGGCGTCACGCTCGCCGTACTTCTATGCTCGTACTATTATCCCACCTATTTATTCCGCCGCCGGCAATCGGCAACATGAGGAATCTCTTTGCATAATTTTAAGACTTTGATCGACGATGTCAATCGGTGGATTAAATTAACGCCACGCCAAGCTCTAAGCGGGCTAACGAGACTAACTTTTCCGCCGTATTTGTATACCTGTCAGAATGCGTCCGAAGGCGCCACGTGTTCTGCAACGGTGCGCATTTTTTTTTGTGACAAGCATGGCGGAAGCACAGGTATCGTCTTCATTCGGCTCAAAGCGTATTCTTCTTTTTGCCCTCTTTTTCTTCGTAGAAACATACTGTTCCTAAGCGAGCCGCTGCTATCGCGCTTTGAGAATATCGATTTTAGAGAATATCGAAAGAAAAACAAGCCACATCATTGATTGATGTATCGAAATTAGAAAACTTTCACAACGGCTCTTCACGCTTGAAGTGTGTTGTTAGGGCTAAAGCGGTTGTTTTATGGGGTTGGGGATAGAAATTTGCTTCCTCACTTTCCGAGGGGCAAAAGAGAGAATGAAAAAAACTAATTTCCAAAACTCGTCAGCATGATGAACCTGCATTCCCAAAAAAAAAACAGAACAGTCATTTCGGTGGGCAGTGTGCGTGTTGCACACAGCTGACATGCTGTCTTTTGACAGTTGCTTTTGCTTTTTCGTTACTTTCAACTAGTCACAAAATGTTGCAAATTGGTTTCACTTTTTCGCAAAAACTGGTAGTATTTTTTACCCCTTTCTTCACATTGTAAGGCAATTTAATTCCGCACAAAAACAACTTTTTACTTTTGAAACTTTCTTGCGCGTTTCGAGCGAATTCACCAAACTTGCTCTTCACCGATACGAACATAGTAATAGTTCATCAAAAATATCAAAGCAAATGATGAATCTACTGTCGATGTTGAGTTTGCGTTCCACTTTTGGCAGACCTGTGTTAAATAACTATATATTTCCCACCGGTATATCACCAGTGAGCGCAATTAAAACCTTTGAATAGTTTGTTAAGATAGTTTGACAGTAATTACCTCTACATTTGCGTACTGTTTCATTTTCATTTTATATTCTTCCTTCAATAAACCGTTTCATGTCTATTCCAATTGCGTTTATAATTCAAAGCCAATACGCGTACATCAAGAGACATCACATCTCTCATATCCATGATGTTGTTAAACGTCTTCCCAATAATTCACACACTCACACATATCGTTCTCTTCTGTATTCGACAAACCAAGACGAATGTTAAATCCATTTAAAGCAATCGAAAATACCCATAGGCAAAGATATTGCAAAGTTCTAGCAGCAAGACTACCATCAAGCAATTGAAAAGAGCTTCCCAAATTGCATGGGGTCAACACCAATAGAAGCAATGTGACGCAGAGACTGGAATGATGATGCAAAATAAATTGATTTGTGTAACATATCTGGGAAGGGAAAAAGGGGTACATGTGCAAAGCTGCTGCAAAACAATTCATGCTACAGAAAAACGAATGCAAAGAAAGAAACAGATGAACATAACAGTAGCGAAACGAACGGGCTAAAGCGCAAGCATGCATTGTTGAGTTTGTGTTTGTAAAATCTACTACTGTTCACTTGGAGTCGAGTTCACTATTAGACCATTTTCGTTTCTTGTTAACAGAAGCCCTGCTCCCACGGTACGAATTGTCAGCACATCCGCAAGAGATAAGTGTTCCATCCATCATCGTAACTGGCGCAGGAAACATGTGTTACTATGCAAGGGCATTCTCTCGGCCCAGAGCACGCAATCAATTCTAAGCGTTAACAACAACATTTCGGTTAGGTTGTGGTTACAAGAACCATTTAACACGTCGGGGACTGGAAAAGATTCAGTTTTTATTTCACTCTCCGCCCGGCGTATGCATAATACGATGATGGATGGGATGAGACGATCAGTGGTAAGATCACAGGACGCGCAAAAAACGTTCATAGCATCATATCAAGCTGTACACTCCTAGCATAAGTTCTTATCTCGAGCGCGTTCAGAAATGATATTAAAACGATCACATTTCCATACGATAAGCAAGATTGATCTTTCTTCCCTCATCGAACCTTCTCTCTGTAAATAAATCTCTCTTTCTTACTCCCTACAACACCCATCGCGGGTTCCCTCGTTTGCCAAGCGAAGGAAGTGCATCTGAGAGGAACAGTACCTTCAACTAATGAATAATAAGCACATCAGGCGCGCGCACACACACAACAGAGTTACAGCTTTTGCCAGCGTGATCAAATGAGTTTGATACGTTCTGGATGTGTGTGGTGTGATGATCCTGAAGATTCCTTAAGTGTTTTTGTGTGTAAGTGTACATGATCTTTATAGTCAGATGTAGCTGAAACAAAAAAAAGCTGTAGAATACTGAAAGCAGTTGATGGCAATGCAAACGAAAGTTTTTGCTTCCCAAAGATTGCAAAACAAATCTAGGCGTAAACAAGAGTCTTGGCAGATTACAAGAAGCTTAACAAGCTGACCGATAGATCATAACCCGTTTTACATCGGATGAAAACACATTGCAGAAAAGGAAAAGAAAACCAAAGTTGTACTTTAAGTGTGACGTTTGCTAGCCATCTTAACTCATCAACCGGTGCAGTGGAGGAACCTTGTGCTTTGTCTTTCTTCCTAAAACTGTACGTCGTGTAAACATGTTCCATGTAGATGTAAAGTGATGCAGTGCATTGTATGGAGGAAAAAATAGTAGCAAGCAAATGTAAGAAATCGAAATGCTGACATAGCAGGCTGAACACAGTAAAAAAGCGAGCGAATGATTGTCGATATGCTCTACGGTTGAGTCATCGAACATTCGAATACCTTCTTTATTCTCAAATCTGATTGTAAACGACTGTGAGACAGCGAGGCAGCGAGAGAGACAGAGAGAGAGAGACAGAGAGAGATAGAGAGAGAGAGAGATAGAGAGAGAGAGAGAGAGATAAAGGGAGAGAATTTAAGCAGTTACTAGAGAAAGCATTTTGTGGTGATGTTAGTATGGAAATGGAACATTAGTAGAAAGTATCTAAACGACTCGCTAGAGAATTCAAATCAGTAAGGTTGAAACCAAAAAAAACTCAACTAATTTGTAATCAAATTTAAAGCAATTAGACAAAAAATGTATGTAATAGAACTAATGCGTATGAAAGTTTAGCAGAGTACATGCATAAAAACGAAAAGAAGAATGGTTAAGCATTTTGAGAAGAGAAGTGAAACACAAATCCAAAATTGTACGGAAATGTCTTCAAATCAATCTTTTTTCTCTTTATCAAACAAAAAAGACACATACACACTACTACAAGCTGGTTCAATCAGCTTCCTAACACCATACTAAGCATTAATAATATACAGTGTTGAAGGATAGTAACAGCAGAACAGAACGAATAAAGCTGAAAAGAAACCGTGTGCGGGCGGCCAGAAGGAAACCGAAAGGGGGAAAAGCTACTAATCATAACGAAAGTCAAAAGGGCTTGCCAGTAAGTCCACCAGGAAAAAAAAATCAAAAATAAAACCAATTGTATCATAATTGCTGACATTCTGGTACGTGTTTGCGTGTGATTTGTTTACCGAAAGAAATGAAGGTTTCACAAAATAATGAGCTTTATGTAAATGCATTAAACTCATCCTTTTCAGCAGTATGCTTTGGTTAATGGAAATATCGTATGTTTTAGTTTTAGCCTATTTAGCTTCCATCATTGACACTGACGGAGCAGATTATCAAACAGTTAATGAGCAAATTACTAGTGTACGCGTTGACTCGGAATGGTGACTAGGGCATTAAATCAATGGCAGGTTTCAATGATAGCCATATTAAAGCTATTCACTTTAGAATATATTTTTCTGTGTGATTTGTATTTATGCTTAATGCAGAAGCTGTATCTTCCACATCTGTTTCAAATAAGAAACTATTTGAAAAGCAAGTTCATAATAAAAAGAAATGGTACGATTAAAATTACCAACTACAAAATGCACTGAAAGCGTGGGTTTGAAATTTCCCTCGAGAAGACATTTCACGGGAAATGCTTATTAACAAGCATAAAGTTGATTAAATCGGTCATCTATTGCCTATCGCAACGATACAATTGCAACCCACGCTTTAGTGCCTCCCAAAAACCCAAACACCGAACCGTGCCGAAAATTACATAAACCCACTCGGGAAATCATCAAACCTGTGGAGCCCACGCCGAAAATTCAACGTCGATGATGAACCAATGCGAAACTTTTCCCAACCACTCACTCTCTCTTTCACACACACACACACACACAGAGGCACACAAAAGTGTAGTGCCCCGTTCGAAGCGACAACGTGATTAGGTGCTTTAAAAACCGGATCGCAATCACCCCATCGCCGCTCGGGTAGGCATGACTAGCCGCCCTGCACCGGTCATGATCGGACGAATGTCGAATTCGATTTTATCTGTGTCAAAGTTTTTCTTGGAAGGAAAGATTCACCCGATGGTACCAAGAAAAACAGAAAAGCCCAACCAAAGTGCACAAACAGTTGCGGCTTATTGCGGCGTGTTAAAACTCTTCCCCTGACTGGCTGGAAGAGATTTTGCTCCGTGTCGGTGGTACTGTATACGCCTCCGCTTCCGATCCGGCACCGGTTGCGACCAAACTGGGCTTCGCAGCCGGATTTGAGGAGGATTAGTTTCGATGTCTATGAACCACTCGGAGGGGATGAAGAATCATTGCGCCCCGTGATAGACGAACAATATACTTTTAGTGAGTCATTCAACCCTTCAGTTATCACGAATCTATTTCGGTTTCTCATTTCCATTTAGGATGAGCACTTGATCTAAGCCCTCCCCCGGTACCGCCTTCCTTCCAACCGTTGGTTGGTGTTATTTAATTCATGCACAACTTTGTTGTTGCTGGCGGGTCGTGTCATAAAGCGGAATACAACCCGGAGAGCCTCGCTGTTTCGTTTGCTCCCCGCCATCACACGGAGGGCGCATTTTCGGTACAGCTTTGCCACAGCAGGGTGATCCAGGGCTTCCGGCAGATCGATACATCGCTCGTTGCTCGATTGCATCCGGTGCTTCAGCTGATTGGATTTCCATTATCGACTACTATCGTTGCCCAGCCGGAAGTGGATAGAGCTGAAGGAGCATAGAAAATGGGCACAGGGCCCGGAATCGCTTTCCGATAGACTAATACATCTCGGTCCCGTGCTCAGAGGATGGGAGATGATAGCCTGGCTTTACCGTAATCGAAAATTGACACCATTTTACTTCATCCCTCTGTTCGGGTTCACAACCACATGCGCTCCACTGCTTAAGAAAATTTAAATTACATACTTTGGGTAACTATTATTTAAAACCCGCTCGCTTCAAATCACTTTTACAGATCATACCTGCATTTTACCTTTTCAACTCTTTCTTATGTAAAAAAAGATATTCAAAATTGGTAAGTAGCCGTAATACTTCATCTCTGCATGTTTTGCATCACCTACCCACACTAAAACACCGATCTTTGAACTTCCAAAGCCCCGGGAGAACGACCACATCTGTTTGCGCATCACCCTACCCCAGTAAACCCACACGAGCGTCGCAAACATAACACAAACACCTGTGCTGGCAACCCATTCCGTTCCCGAGCATGCGAGCAAGGCTCATTTGGCTCATCTCTTGCCCCGAAATGATTTATGCTGTTTTGAAGTAGACCTCTCCACCCACCGTATGATATATTTTTTCCCGGGGTTTTTGCACTTTTCTAGAGCAAGAGCTTTTCAATTATTCTTGCTTTTTTTCGGGCCGATGTTTTGCCTTTATATCCTTTTCGTTTTTTCCCCACGAGCAGCATCGGTAACACCAACACACAACATGAGAAAGTACCACTTGGACTGCGCAACATACATTAAAACCGAATGCAAACAAAACCTTTTGCAAGCGGTTCGTGTACACACTCTCGTACGAGCGCGACGCGTGTCCAGTTTTTCCACTGGCCAGTAATTAAACTTCCATTTTTGCCAGGAATGCGTACACCTTCCCTTCCCGTTTCTCTCTGCTGAATGGGGAAGTGTTCTGGAATGTGTTGCACCGGATTGTGCGGGACAAATGAGAAAAAGGTGAAAGGAAGTTTGTACTTGCATTTTCCTTTCTCACCATATCGCGCGCACGTGTGTGTGTGCGTGTGTCGTTTTCGTTTCTTTTTGTGGCTCAATTTTTCATTCATTATTTATTTTTAATTTCCATCAGTGTGCCGGTGATTTTCACAAATTTTGAAAAAAAATATTGCTCGCCATACAGCTCATGGTCGCAAAAAAAGTATAACGGTGGACATTGGGGATATTTCTTTTCTCTCCAGCTTTGTGCAGTTTTTGTATACATGCAGATATGCCAGTCCGAATTCGGAAATCACAAACCGAAAATTACATTTACGGAATTTGTTTAGACGTACCTGATCAAGCGCTAGCGTCGTGTTTTATCGCATAAGAGGGGGAACAGAGCTTTCACCTACCGTTTTGGCCTTCATTTTGATAGTCATTTGAAGTCTCTTCAAACCAATGCAGCATCGCTGTCCGCTGGTAATATTTCGCACTTTAAACCTGCAAAGGAAACATATTGTCGTTGGTCAGTTCGGTCATTGCTCTGAAATAGCCTCCAGTGGTCTGTACCAAAAAATAAAACACCTCTAAGCATGGAAGATACTGTACCAAGGCGGCTTCTGCAACACCGGGCTCAATCGGACGGTAAAATCACAGCTAAATGTAAATAAATAAATGCATCGGTCGAGCGAATCGGTTCCAAATTGAATTAATTACGAATCACTGAGGCAAGCGGTGAGCTTCAACTTAAGCATTAAACGATTTCTCTCCGCTGGCTTTACAAGCGGCGATGGCACACCAAGATGAGGTGGTAAGGTCGATGCTGATCGAAATCCGCTACCGCGGGGTTTGAGCCAATTGCACACATTTGGGGTGGCGTTTAACAAGCGAATTACACACATTTGGGGCATAACAAGCCGGGTAGGAAAATAAAACACAACATTCACTAGCTCACACATGAACCGTGTCGCAGTTTGAAGTTGGACGTATTCTTCTTCACTTTGTAGCAATTCAACTGACTGACTACTGTTGCGAGTGCGGTCATTGTTAATCCGTTAGCTTTGTTTTGCACCATCAGTAAACATTGTGTTCGACGTACACTTTTGCCACTTTGATCCCTCACGAACTTTGATCGCTTCTTGAACGAATAGGTGTACAAAACACTTGTAGAACAGAATATTACTTTTTCATTTTACAATTTAATGAAAAACACAACGAAAAACTGCAGCTGCACCGAGATAGTAGCGTTCCCAGTTGTTTACTTTTCAATTGACAGGTGAGATGAACGAGAGAAATACGTGACAAGCTGTTTCTAGAAAGATCTGCCAACATCTGCGCCATCTAGTGGCAAATTGGTGCAATTGCTTTTCCTGTATTTTGTAGAACAGTTCATCACTGCGCATCACTTTACTAACAATCGTCCATGCGCAAACACTAAATGGCTCAGCTGTAATCATAAATGTACAAAACGCTTCTGATATTCTCCCCCCATTCATTCTGCCGTCTTCAGCAAGTGTGTCGAAACATGAAAAACACACATGTTAACCGGTAAAAACGGTACAACCAGT
Source organism: Anopheles melas (assembly GCA_000473525.2). Lineage (NCBI taxonomy): Eukaryota > Metazoa > Arthropoda > Insecta > Diptera > Culicidae > Anopheles > Anopheles melas. Next base: position 7,913 of record AXCO02008031.1, read on the forward strand.
GTCCTTCACGACTCGTTTCCTCCTGCGCATTGGTTGTACCGTAACCGTGCTTGCGAAAATTTACAAACAGCTACCGAAACAGCTCCAATCTGCCCATCCCCGTGCCCGGGCTCGGAAGGCGTTTTATGAATGTTTTATCATTATTTAATTTATTCAATGATTAATGTATCGGCAGATGATGCCAATATTGGGCGTTCGAGCTTCGTTCGGTTAATGTGTACCTTCGGTCGGTTTTACGCAAACGAACGAAAGCAAAATTGAAGAGCAAAAATAACAGGACAAACAGACAGATACTACGTGGGGGAGGGGGAATTTCCGGCTGCACCCTGCTTGCGCATAGCAAACGTCCACGTTACTCCAATGCACATTCCTACCATCAGCTTGGTCGTGCGGCAGTGTTGCGCTACTCGGTGGGTAATATATTTTATTTTGATTTTCCCGCCCTGTTCGGGGGCCATATTTTACTGCAAAGCAAAACACGAAAAATGCGGCACTGTGATTAAATAACGGGGAGTGAGGTTGAATTTAACGGAGAAACACAAATCATGTGATGTGTGCGAAAATTGGCTATGATTTCGTAATGCTTACCGAAAGCGAAGCGGTACGGTAGGGGAGTGTAATGAATGTGTTTTACGTACCGGCGGATCAACTGAAGCTTTATTAGTTCCGATTTAAAGGCATGCCAGTAAATTGGTACGCTGTTGGAGAGCTTTTTTTGTTGTTGTTGATTCCATCCTGCTGCTCGTTGTTTTTTTTAATTTCAAAACGGTATGATAAAAGATGATGAGAATGATGGGACGTTGTTTATCGTAGCAAAGCATACTTACACCAGCAAAGCCACCCCATAGAATACTAAGCGCATCAATTCATCAACTTTCAATCTCACCTTCCTCACATTCATCGCATTTTATTCCGAATAATCAACGATAAATGCTCTGCCACAAAAGCCACCCGCAGAGTCAGTAGAGGGCAATGCACTTTGCGCCTTTGTTCACGGAAAGCTTTTCCATTTGTTGTTTCTTGTTGTTGCTCCAAGAAACACTGGGATGATTTTAAAAGGTTCTCAGCATCAGCCACTGCATCCGCAGCCGCCCATTTCAGCGCAGGATGCAGCAAATAAGTGATGAAACAGATACAATAGAATACACTCCAAACAAAGCGAGATCTCGCTCAAGCACTGCGTCAATGGAGCATCATCGACACCTTCTCATTATCGTCATCGTCGGCATCATCATCATCACGAGAAAAGCAAAGCACCGGGGCTTTATCTTTACACCGATGAAAAATGCAAGCGATAAATTACGCAGACCATGGCTACAATGGGCACCATGGCGCAAAAATAAACATCAACGGGCCAACTCCGGAATAGGAATAAATTATACCACATTTAAATGAAGTAATGAAACATTAAGAAACGGCAAGAGCGGGAAGTTGGCGTGAAGTTATTGGAAAGTGCTCGTTGCCAGCAGAAAGACATCCAGGTGAAAGTTGGAGGATATTGTTTAGATTATGGAAAAGTTTGCAAAGATTTCCACGGTCGAATTATAGGTAAAGGCCCTTTGCTACACATATACTTAAACATATTGTGAGATATATTTTTACAACTTTGTCTTATTATTACAATAATCTTGTACTGCTTATTCTGCCTCTAAGCTTCAACTCCATTGATGAATCAAGCTCATTAAAGCTCAGCCAACGCGCAGTAGATAGCGGAGGTGTTAAGTGTGGGTAATAATCAAGCATTCGTAGATGAAACATTGAGCTCTAAAAGCTACACTTCTACACCTAAGCATAACTCGCACCGAGCTGAGCAAACACTCATCAATCACAAGGACGTCTGAGAACGCCACGCTGAAACGAAACGCAGGTGCCATCGTTTAACCTACGCAGACCGCTTTGGCGTAGCTTCCCGATGTTACCCGTGGCTAGTGACAGATGTGGTCCATTTTTATTGTTTTCATTTGGGCTAGAATAAAGTCTCATGAAAATAATGCACCACCATTTAAGTTAATTTTCAACAACACTCGAACAGCGATCAAATGATTCTAAATAAAAACTTCAATTGTACACTCCTTTACGGTGATGTGACACGTGTGCTTATGTGACATACGAGCAACTTTGTAGCATATCCTTTTACTTTGTGTTGAAATGTTTCCTTTTTTTGCCCCCTCCCCCCTCCTACCTAACCGCAAACAGAGCTGACTTACAACCACCCCACCCCTTCTCCCACACACACACACACACACAATGCAAGCATCAATTGCACTGGAAGGACAAGGAATTTTCATTCTCTCCTCCTATGTGCTAGTGAAATAGCTAGTAAAACATTCCTTTACCCGGGACGGCCACCGCCACCACTCGGTGGTTTCGCGGTCTGGCGACGTATCGTTTCAGCTTCGGAAAGTGCACTAAAATCCACCAATAGCCGGATGCCAATACGATCCCCAAACCGTAAAAGCTGTGCAGTGGGTGTAGGTGCTGTGTTTTCTTGATCTTTGGCAGTGCAGTTTCGCGAATGCAGTTTCGTAACCACAAACCCGCCACGGCAAATGTTGTGTATCCGGTGCCAGGGAGGCTAGGTCCTGCAATGGATGACAAATGACATGAGTTATTTCGTTCCAACTTTTAACCGCAAACATTTCTCTTCGCCTCAACTATTATTGCACCCGGGCGTGAGCTATGGTTTTTGTTTGCTTTGCAAGCGATAACAACTGGTGTGCCGTTTATATTTGTTACAGCGTGCCATTTTCTTTGCACCGCAGAGAAAAGTTTTTTTTTCTTGTTCTTTGCTGTTATTCTTGGCGCTTTACACGTTTAAATAAATTTGCTATAAATACAGTGCCATTTGGGTTGAAGAATGTTTTCATTGTGAAATAGCTTTCACTGGAAGAATGAAATTTTGTAGTGAAAAGAGCAGATGCATTCAATCCCTTTCTAGGACCACCCCTCGGAGGCTTATCGTTGTGGCATCGTTTTAAGCTAATTTTCACGTCTCCGGCTTCATGAAAATTTCGCAGAGAATCTTTCGCAAAAGCCACGCTCACACCATCTGCCCCAAGACAAAGTGATTTATTTAAGCTGCGTATGAGCTCGTCTGGTCGGAAAATTGATTTAACAATAATACGTATCCTTCGCTGCCCGTCCTGCGACACTGCTTCAAAATCAGGTTTGTATTATCCCTCCCTGTCCGCGTCTCACCTCAATCCCCAAACACCGACCCAGAGCGCACTGACGAGACAAATGTATTTATGTGAAGCGGAAAAAACAACTCACGGATCGGTAAGTGAGATCGGGGGACGAGGCGAGGGACTTGTCGTGCTTCGTTCCCCCAGGCTTTGGAACAAACGCTTGGCCTAATGCTTACCAGATACCAGACCAGACGGATAAGCGGACCACGAGATGAAGCAGCAATTCTCCAGAGATTCGTCGAGTTCCAGTTTCATCGCAAACAACAACCATTATTGGCACAGATTGCTCGTTACGTTCCGCCACAGTTCGAAGCTCAGCAATGAGTCATTTTTCCCACAATTTTCCCACTCACGCTATCTCGTTCATTCGCACTAAACGCTTGCAATACGAGGACATGGTTTTAGTCCCGCTGCGGGCAGGCAAGCTGTTTCGCTACGGCCTAAGCGGCGAAGCTAACAAACCCGACGCTCGTGGTGGCAGTCTCGTTGGTGGCCAACGAGACTGCCCGTGGTCTGTGGTGGTAGAATGATATGGTAAAAACTCCCCGAGGAAATTAAATTTTATGGTTATTCATATTAAAACAATATCTCAAAAGAAGACTTCATTTAGTCCTTGCGAATCCACAGCATTACCCAATTGCCATGGCAGAAATTGAGACAGTCTAGACAGTCATAGAATTAGTAGTTGAAGTAGAATTTGTTTGAGCTAGAAGCTTTCGAGAATTCGGATCTTCAACCATTGTAGAATTCTTGAATAAATTCATTACGTGTGTAGTAACTGGTAGTATAGTTACTGGTGTAGTAACTAAATTTGTATTCCGCTTTCAACTAAGCAAAAACAATCTCGGACCCACAACAGCTACCCTAATAGATGGAAAATGTGCGTTTCGTTACTTCCCGAAAGCTTATCGCCACACTCCATTGGACCTAGCGATGCCGACGGAAACGCAATTCCTTCGCAACGACACACACAACCGACTGCATAAATTCCATACAGTTCACCATTTCCTTCATTCCTGGATTATCTCCAAACCGGCACGTTCCCGCCTATAAAAACAGCTTTGTGAGAATTTCTAACACACCCGTCCACCCACGTGTATGTGTGTATGGCACCTAAATGCCATAAAAATGGCATTCCAAAACGGCCTCCTGCTGTGTTTTGGTTTTGTTTCAGCTGCGTGTGAGTACGCCCTTACGCGAACACTCCAATAGCCTAAAAGTGCCGTATAAGTGTGTTGAGAAACAGGACTCAGCGTAATCGATATTGGATCTCCATAATCGCGGCCACGTTCCGTTCCTGCCGACGGAAGTATCGGGGAGTGAAAAAGTATCCCCAAAACTCCATCATTGACATCTGCCAAGGTTTTTCAGTGTCGTTGAGCTTTCCCTGGCCATTCTCCAGGGCGGTTTGTGTTTTATCTTCATCTTTAACTTGGAAACTCACCCGAATTTCATCTCCGAATCGTGTATCAACAAAACGCAACAGAAAACGGAAGCGAAGGATTTAAATAATACCAAAACCACCGTTGAACTGAAGGGCCGGTGCTAAGTCGCAAGAGGCTCGAGAAAACTCGGCTAAACATGAAACCGAGCTGGTGTGTCCTTGCTGTTCGGTAAATGGAATCGTTCGGGAGCTTTTATTGATGCTGTTCTTTTGTCTTTTTGTTCTTCCACCGCCTCCACTGACCCGCCCGTTTCTTTTTTCGCTTCCTCTCCTAAGGGAGGTGTATCATTCCCACCGTTTCCACCCGGCGCCACCGGACGCCGCACGGACGCGTTGAGAAATGAAGCAGCCGAAATTGGAACGTGTTGGCTGAGGGCGATTTTCCCTTGCCGGATTCGAATACATATTCATGATAGATAATCATAATAATTCCTGACACATCAATAACCATCAATATTCCGTTCGGTGTTCTGCCCGCATTCTTCTTCGTTGGCCTAGCCATTCCGCTGCCATCGGCTGTGACAGCGTTTTGAATAATTTTGGACACCCGTTTCGGATCGTTTTCCCAGTGCACTCGGTCATATCCCCAGTTCGTGCATTATCAAGACAGGGACATACCAAACACATCGATCAGTTTTGGAGAAACGTTTATTAACGTGCAATCGTTTGGAATGCAATAATACATATTTCAGATTACATTCATTGCAAAACTGATATTAACTTTCCCATTCCATCAATCAACTCACTGCTGTTCCCCAGCATATGTAAGTGGTTAAGAAACTGACGTCGACCGACTTTTAGCTGTCATACATCACGCCCTAAACCGCCCCTCTTTGAGATCAACAAATCATTAACTTTTTAGAGCAAAGAGCAAACAAATTCATGCCTAGCAAAAAAAGGGAACAACCAAGACAAGAAAACAAAAACATTTCCAAAAGAGGAACAAGTTGTTGGTTATGAATAATTTTATCCTCCCACATGCGAGGCTCGTTGTTGACAGGCAACATGCACTACTAAGTCAAAACCGGCACGTTGCGAGTGAGAAAGAAGGAGAGAGAAGGAGCGGCTGCTGCTGCAGTGACAACTACCGAAACGAAGTGCACCATCCATCACGTACACGGTCGGAGGACTGCGGCCAGCTCATTAGACGAAAACCCCGGAACACTGCTGACGGTCTGCATTCATTCGAGGCTGCCCACAGACACGGCAAACCCATTTTCGGGAAGCGAGCAGTTATTTCCAATTTGCTTTACCTCGTCAAGAGAAAATGGGAAAATCGTGCACATAATCCTTGTAGGTCGCACTCTCTGTGAAGGTGGAAGCGGAAACCGGGGGACGTGA
>AXCO02008032.1:0-14919 GCA_000473525.2 Anopheles melas
TTTTTTTTTTCATTCTTCAACTGCGAGAAGCTCTCCATCTTGTATTGTAGCGCGCACGGCCACCATTACAATGGCGATGATGGAGCCCGATGGAGTGTTGAAGGGTTTTTATTTTGAAAAATAATTCCTGCTGGAAAATTATTACTATGGAAAAGATCCTAAACCCAGGACAAAAAAGGACACATTAAATGAAGCGCCCAAGACAACAGCCGCGAAGAACGTCCAGCAAAACCCGGCAAGTAGTGCTCCACTGGTGTAGTTGGCTCTGCTGGCTGTTTTTCCCCCCGGTACCGATGCGTTGGCCACATCCTTCCCAAAATACGGCGATCCTTCGCCGTCCGCAAAATGATTGGTGCAAACGCCACGCCTCTTTTCGTGCCGCTCCAAATGGGTCCGCTGATTTCAGTAGCATGTAGGGCAGAAATTGCCACCGAAAAAAGAAGAAAAAGAAGAAGAAGAAGAAGAAGAAGAAGAAGAAGGGAACGATAACGGAGGCAACAGCGCCCTCGGAAAAGTGAAGCGTTGGCTCTAGGTCCGTTCCTCGCGCGTCGGCACGGCAGCACTACGAAATTAAACGTTTAGAGTATGTGTGTCTCTTCCGGCGGATCGGTACCGCCACCGATAACTATTGTTTATAGTGTGTGCGGTGCTCTGTGGCTCCCCACTGCCTCAACCGCCGGTGGAACGGTATCGCATATCGCGGCCCGCAAACCGTTCGATAAAGGGTGCGGTTCCAATCATTCTGCAATTTCCTTCCGCGCGCCACTAGAAGCGGATTGCGAAGCGGTTCCTCCCGATTCGATACGGTCAGTAGACGTATTTAGTAGAATTACTATAATTGCAAAATCGCATTAAAACTACGCCCTTGCACACTACGCGAGCACACGGCGCTGACGACGGGGCGTTTGTGTGCGGCTTCCGGCGATCTAAAAACGGCCCGTGCGTTCCTCCTGGCGGGTCCCAGCGATGTTGTGCGCACGCCGGGCAGCATGTGGGGGTCGACAGCATGATTCGTTAAGCACCGGCACCACAGATGTTAAAGAAATCATGATCGATCGGTTCCCGGCGATGCCAACACAGTGATTCGAAACGATTGGCGTTAATGTTGATCCTTTGGAGCTTCTGTTTGGGGAAGGTTTTTGTTTTTTTTTTTTTTTGATACGGAATTGATGACACATCTGTACACCTTACAAAAACACTACAATGCTGTAAATTCAAATTTTGTTTGGTTTGGCTTTTAAACCTTGAGCACTATGGCTCTCATAGATAACTGATTTTAAATCTGAATCGCTTCCAAAAGATAAGGTCTATTATCCGCCTGAATTTACGTGCCGTAATAATGGAATAAATAAATAAATAAGGCCTAGTACCACAATATATCAACCAACTGATTTGTGTGAAATTTACTTACTTTTCCGTCATTCCATGTTACGATAATTAAAGTTAAAAAATATTTCTAAAAGATTTCTTCAGTATTTTTTATACGAATAGTTCCTTCTCTTCTTTCAAAATCAGTCAAATCCTTTCTCGGGATTGAATGATGTGGCGGGCCGCATCTGGCCCGCTGGCCGGTCTATGCCGACCGCTGTTTTAATCGATTCGAGTCGTGGTGACTCGATTGCTCTTTGAAATATGCTTGTTGTTTTAGAAGCATGGTAGGGAAAATCAATCGAGACGGGCAGCCGACATCGCAGTAGGCGACAAATAGCCAGACCAACTCTTCGAGAAGACTTTAAAATATGCTCATAAAATTAGAATGTAAACCAAATCATAAGGAATTTCCTCAGAGATGCTCAAACGAAATATTTTTTTATAATTTAATTTCATTTTTTAGCACAAACACTTAATTTTTGATAGCAAGAAAACTGAAATAGGTTACTTTACTGCCAAAATACATTGATTTCGATTTATTTACAACTAGGGTTTTAATGTCGAGAACGACAGGCGTGCATCGACTTTGGAATCGGAAGAACAATTAGACGTTTTAATGGATAAAACTCCTACTTGATACATTTCTATGGAAAGACCTCTAAACCGTAATAAGAAACGGGATAGTAAAGTAAACCTGATTTCCTAAGCAATATTCAACAGGACGTCGGGACAGCTCGGTTATAAGAATAGAATAAGTAAGCCTGTATATATTGAAAATAACAATTCCTTTGATTAATATAGGGTTCTCCAGGAGCTCTCATAGCAGTGGGACACTGTATTGACTTTTTTTTACAAGAGATGAACTTCATATGATGGGAATTGGACTCTATAGCATCTTTTTTGGACAAATCAAATAGGATTTTTCCAAAATTCTATCCAAAAAGAGTGCCATAGAATCCAATTTCCGTGATATGAATTTTACTTTCCATAAGAAAGAGTCAAGGAAGTGTGCCACAACTATGAGAACCCCTGGAAAACACTTTTTATTGTATCCACATATATTCAAGGTCGATTTTTAATTTTCAAAACATCGAATAGGTAGTCAATATTACAAAAAATATCCACTAAATGTTAACATACGATGCTGCTTTCCCGATGTGATGATGAAACCACAAACAAAAAAACGACCAAAAACCGTATTTCATTATTTTTATCGCGCAATAGTTTGTTTATAGTCAATTACACTTCCCTGGCGGCATCATATATGATAGCCATCGAAAATGTAAACAAAAAGTGCCTCAGCGAAACATAAACAAAATTGATCTAGCACTCAAAGTGTTACAATGCAAGTTTCTAAATAATATATTAGCAGCCTTCAAGTTGCACTTAATACTGTAGTTTCGTTTAAAAAAAAAACTACGATTCCTTTGACCAAATCGGCATAATTAAGCTGTGCTTACACGCGTGTTTTAAATTGAATTGAGCAGATTTTTATTGTACACACACCAATCAACACTTTTTAGTAGAATATATCCTTTTCAACATAACACTTTTCAAAACTTCAATGAATCACCAATGAAAAGGAGACGGCTGCATCTGTGCAGTCGTATGAGTCGTATTTTATTTCATCATTTTCTACTCAGGACGGACGGCTTCGGCCATGTTGCTTATTACTAAATCATATTAACAATTATTAATTAACTATCATTTTTAAATTAATTATTCATAAAACTTAAATTTGAATGACATTGTATGGGTTATAGCAAGGGGTTTAGTTGAACCTGAGCAAACACTTACCTTGCTGGCTTGTGGTATTCGCAAAGGTAATCAAATCTAGCATCGGGCACTGGAACTCTGGAATTACAGAAAGAAAAAATATACATTTATGATTTTTTTAAATAAAAAACTTTACATTGTCACAGCACTGTTGTAGTAAACCTTTCAAATAGGATTTTTTTTTTGTTTTTTCGGACCATGTTTGTGTCCGGCTGAACATATTTCATTTCGACAGTTACAAGTGAGCATACTTATGCCACATAAACACAACCCAACCTGCTGTTGATATTTCAATTGCTGTGTTATTTGTATCATTAAGTCGCAAACATTCGAAAGCGTTCAGTGAGGTAAGACCGCTCGGAAAGCTTGGCGGAACACGAAACCTGTGTCTGCTTGTGGTGTGTGTTTTGTGGTCATTTTAAGTTTTCCATTAAAAAAAAAACACTGGCAATAGCTTCACTCCGCTCGCGCTTACAATTGTAAGAAAAAGATGTTGCGAGAATTGCGCGCTACAATCAAACAAACGCATAAAAAAAAACCCGACACAGAACCTGAGAACCATTACCACGGGGTGTGATGGATGGACAAAAATTGGACGGCATCGGGGGAAATGGTGCCTTGTATTTCTTGTTTGTTGTTGTTCTGTTTGGCTGTGTGGACAGATCTTCTTGCCTGTTGGGCTCCTTGGGTGCATCCGCACCAAGCGGCCAGTTGCATTTAATTTCGCTTTTATTATTATCTTTTATCACGCTACGCGCGGCCAAACAGCGAATTGCACGAATTCGGAAAGGACCATTGATTCGGGAGGCGAATTGTATGCGACCCCAGGGGTTTGCGGATTGGGCCGCTGTTCGCGTCGAAAAGGGCCCGGTGGCTGGCCAAAAAAAACGGAAAGCTCGAAACAATTGTATGCTACGGCGCAAGCAACACATTTGCCGGACCGTTTGCCGGCGAACAGGGAACTTATTATCGCTAGAGCGGTCAGGTGCGCCTGTGGAGTGCCCGCGCTGGCCAGTCGGCAGGATAATTATCCGCGTGCCCGCGAACACCCGCCCGGGCGACGTTTGATGAAATGGTAATGGTTCCCTGCTCCCTCGCTCCCTCGCTATCCCTCGTTTCTGTTAGAAGTGAGTTGGACCAGCGGCGTTGGCAATGTCATGGAATTATCACCAGCGCAGCTAGAGGTTGTTCGCGACGCGGACGCAGCCCTGGACTGGCAGCAGGAACGCATTTGCCGTTTTTGTCGTTGTTGCTATTCTGCCTTATCGCCACGCCATGTTTGACGCTTGGTACGCGTGCAAGGAGAGTTGCACGGGTGAATAATTGCAGGATTTTAAATTAATTCCACACACCGGCGGCACAGCCAACACGACACGGTGACGATTGGCTGCGTTCCGAACGGCGAGCCCCCCCCCCCCCCCCCCCCCCCAGCAGCGCGCGGCCGCGCGAGGTGGTGAGTGTAAATATAGGTAAAGAGCAGGCCGGCCCCAATCATCCGGGTTTGCGTTTCAATGGTACGGCTGCTGGGGCACGGAATGGATCAGTGGGCCTTTAATTATCCCATCGTCGCTTCCGCCAGCTGCTGCTGCCAGGAGGGGCGAGGAGTGCACCGGGTGCCCTATCATACGGTACTGGCCTTTTAGCAGTTCAGTTCCATTTCCAGGAGACACACTCGCGCCGATCATTTAATCGATGCCCCGCGACGGTGGTTCGTGTCCTGCTGCCGCTGCCGCTGGGACAGTTGGAACTTCCGATGCTTATTGACTACTGTTTGTCCTGCCACCTTTTCATCTCACCCCGTTCCCTAAGCCTCTCTCCTCTTCCCCAACCCTTATTAGGGAGTTAGGGACGCTTCGTATCGTTTGATATGCAAATGAGTGCCTGCAAACGTTTCCCCTCCTCCCCCTCCCACCCACCGTTCATTCTCCTCCGCAATGAGACATTTTAGACTTAGTTGGAACAAAAACTTGGTTGTCTTGTTGTTCTATACCGCATCTGCTTGCACTCATTCGCGAGCATTGAAATATACTCTTCCGATTATTGATGTGCTCTCTGGAGTGCACTCATTTCGACTCCGACAAAATGGAACCACAAGATGCGCCCGGAGTCGTCGGCAGTCGAGCCGTGTGTTTTAATGTGCTTGTGATCAGGCATTTTGGGCCGGTCTGGTGGTACAGTCGTCAACACGTACGACTTAACAACATGCCCTTCATGGGTTCAAGCCCCGAATAGACCGTGCCCATACGTAGGACTGACTATCCTGCTATGGTAACAAAAGTCACTGAAATCCAAGCTCACTTCAATAGTGGGTACAGGCCAGGCCTTGACCGACAACGGTTGTAATGCCAATGAACAAGAAGATCAGACATTTAATTTCGTTGTGTTTTTTTGTCTTCGTTTTTTTTGGCCTTTGTTTCGAAAGCCGACTCCGAACGATTCCGGACGACTCCGAATGAATATGGACGACTCCGGACGACTCCGACTTTAAATGACTCCGGACGACTCCGAATGACTTCCGGCGACTTCGAACGACTCCGAATAATGAAGGGCAGGATCTTCCGGAGTCGATTCCGAATTTATTGGAGTCGGAACGCCGATAAACCAAACACAACCACCCGATCAACATCAAATCCTCGATTTTGGGGTGACGTCACATTAAATTATATTCTAAACCACTTCCTAAAATGAAGTCCGTGAGAGAAGGGGGAGAGAGGGAGGAGAGCATCAGCTTTTATGCTCTCTCTAAAAAAATATATAATAACTCCAAAAATGTCTGTCTTTGGGTACCTGCATGAGTACTGAGATAGGATCCCATCTCAGGTCCATAGTTTTACCCATTCATCGCGTTTGGGTCGTCCCAATCCCCCCCCCTGTCCGTTTCAATCAATTCCCGTACCTGCTCTCGTTCGGGTCGATCGTGCAGAAAGGGAAATTTTCTGCCGGTGCGGCACTCTTCGTCAGCACGTTGAAGAACGTCGATTTGCCCACGTTCGGTACGCCGACGATGCCGATGCGCAGGTTCGTACCGATGCGCCCGATCAAAGGCTTAATCTCTGGTTCGGCTAATTTCTTCGGTGGCATTTTTTGCACGCAACCGGCAGCAGTTCAGCAGATGAGAGAGACAGATAGCGAGATTTCTGGAGCAGCAGCGCTTTGTGCTGGGGAATAGAAGATGAAAGGAAATCGAGTCAGCGTGAAGGCACTTCTACTTTCTAGTTCCGAGAGCGTGCTGGGCAGCGTTTATTTTTGTGCACGTCGGTACCATCCCGGTCGGTCGGTCGGTAGCTAGAATAAGACAGCAGAAGCAAAGGAAGAAAACGCCCGATTTGACAGCACGGTGCGTGGCGCTGCTCCGGACCGGTTGTGAGCATCGCGAGCACATGCCAAATGACAATAGGGTTTGGTTTTGGAGTTGCTGCACATGTTAAACTGTGTATTACCTGCATGTGGAAATGTTTTGTGTTAGTGACTAGCGAGAGAAGAGTTATCGTACGGTGGATGTGGATGTTGACATTTAAATGCCACTGCAGTTTGTGATTGATTGATGTGGGCTGAAGGCATGTTGAGGCATGTTTTGGTGGGGCCTGGAAGATGATTTCACTTGCACACTCTAGCCGCAGTTTTTAAACTAAGTTGATGGACGAAGTTCTTGTTTTGATTAAGCTTATTTTCTTTCTTCCGCCGACTGTCCGGAGGTCTAACCTTACTTTTGGCCCGCTCGCACTGAGGTAAACAGCCGGCAAGACGGGCGATACTGTCCAATCGCTAACCTGTAAACCCTCCGTCGAACAGCACGACTTAACAGACAACTTGCTTTTATGCTCGTGTTAGCGCCTGTAAATTACCTTTTGCTGATGAGCCACTGGCTTTTCCGTCGCGGGTCAAATTTTCTCTCGGCACAGGCAACTTTCGGCACAAGCACGGGAAAACGCGAACCACTGCACGGAAGAAAACAAACGTGGAAGGGCCAGACGGTTGACGTTTGACAGCTGTTCAGCCTTGCTCGCTCGCCGAATGTCAGCGCGCTCGCCTTTTTCGAGCAGCCTGCCCACTCGACGCGGGAAGGGTTTTTTGAATTTTCGAGCAGTCCTTCTCACCTTTACGTTGGCAGTGAGAAAGTTCGGTGTGCCGTTGTGGACAAACAAAATAGTTAAAGTCTGTCAATCAACTATTTTATTGTTTTATGCTTTCATGCATTGCTTTAAATATATGGTGAATAAGTTGCTCAAAATGAAGCAAATAAATACAATATGATAAAACATGAATAAAATAATAAATTCAAAACAATACATTTTCGCATGGCAAAAACTTTTCATTTTGGAATGCAGAAGATAAATGAGGCTACAAAACTCAGGATAAGCTATGGACCGAAGTAATTTTACCAATTGTTCTCCAAGTTTTTTTTTAAACAAAGCGTTTCAAACACATTTTTGAGGATCTTCCTTAATCTGGAATATATAGACATATGCTCTTCCAAATTTTCAAACATCATATTTCTTTGCATATTTTTGTCGTGACTTACTGGTTGTTGCTGATGTAAGTAGCTGATGTTTTGGCTCCTATGTAAATTATTTTCGATAAAATTGGCTCGGTGGTGTCATGGACCATCGGTGACTAGCTTAACCTTTTTCCAGTGTCACACTCAATATGCGGGAGACCTCTTTGCCATATAATTTGTATGAGAAGTTAAATAATTGATCCCACGACCGAAAATGAGCTGATAAAAAAGCCAAATATACAGTCAGTAGCGGATTAACACGAGTGGAGGCCCTAAGCGGTCACTCGAATGTAGGCCTATCTCAAGTGTCGAGCGAGAAGTTGTACGTGAAATTTTAAACCAGAGAAGATTTGAGAAGCAAATTTACTTGTGAGTGGGGATGGGTTCCATTTTCGGGTTCTCTCGAGAAATCTTCTGCCGAAAATGCAGCTCCTGTATGCGGCTGAAAAACTGAACAATGTCTTCATAATACTAGCAATTGGTAGATCATGTGCTGAACAAGTATTAGTACCTAAACGCAAAAACACTCGTCATTATACCACACACTTTTGCACAATCATTCGGCACTTCATACTACTATCACACCATTACTAAGATGAAAAGAGGCGAATGAGGGCAATTGACTCAAAGTCTCTATACAAAAATACTAAGTTAATTGTTACATTTAAGTTGATGTATCCTATGATGGCCGGTCTCGTAGTACAGTCGTCAACTCGTACGACTTAACAACATGCCCGTCATGGGTTCGATCCCCAAATAGACCGTGCTGCTATACGTAGGATTGACTATCCTGCTATGGGGGGAAATCAATTAGTCACTGAAAGCCAAAGCCCACAAGTGGTACAGGCAGGTCTTGACCGACAACGGTTGTTGAGCCAAAGAAGAAGAAGAAGAATCCTATGTAGTCAGAATAGGATACATCCGTCTTGGGCTCAAGCCATACATCGCTACGGTACGTTAGTACGGATACGTAAGACTTGACTATCCTGCTTCAAACAATCAATAAGTCTCGGATAGCCCAGCCCATTAATGATATAGGGTAGGCCTTGACCGACCACGGTTGTTTTTATTTCTATTTCAATTAACTATTTTTTAGATGTTGGCTGATGTTTGTACATCTAATTTGTTTGATTCTTGTTATAGGCAAAATAAGGACAAATTGTTTTCCTTATTTTTCACTGCTTCGATCAAGGACAAAACATTACTTTTAATCATGAATTTTCGGCATTTTGTCATTCGTAATTTCGTAAAGTAAGTTTTCATTATTGATTGTTTTGTTCATTTGTTTTACTTTTGAATTCTATGAATTCTTCAATTCCACGAATTCCAAAAATCAGGCTATGGGGTGGTCAGTGGGTGATCCAGTGGTACTTTCGTCTACTCGTACGACTAAATAATATGCCCGTCATGGGTTCAAGCCTAGAATGACCGTCCCCATCATAGCAAGAACTTGACTGCCTATTCGGCTGTGTAATACGGACTAAATATAAAACAGCCTGTTTAGGCCGGCATAGGACGTTACGTCAAATACGCACACTAACAAACATTTCTATACTTTATTTCCAATGCCTTCTGAAATTGTATGGTTAGTTATGAAACATTTTTCTGTACAATATTCTTACAATATCAACTTAAAAATAATCTATTATTTCACTCCCCACTGGATGGAGAACACTTACATAGAATCAACGGAAAAAGTGTATGCTGTTTTGTCTACAGTTTAGAATATTGTAGCGTTGAGCAGTTACAGTTGCCTGAAGAACGCTTTCACTCGCAGTGCTATGTAGTGACTGATGGTTCCAGTTGCTTTAAGACTGTCCACTATCCACAGCCGTTATTATTATTCAGATTCGTAGTATAGGTATTCAATTTGTACAATTGATTTTGCCCCGTAACGCCCAGCCGTTGCCTATGCTCTTTTTAAAGTCAAGGCCACCGGCAATTCTTACCATATCGATCGAGGTCCTTTTGCCAGCGGGGCCTTATCGGTTATTCACTCCACGCCAAGGAAAGCTGACCAAAAAGCCACCGTTGACACACAGCCGGAAGGTGCTCCGTGGACGAGTTCTTAGAAGCAGTTCTGCGTTGGCTGTGTGTGTGTGTGTGTGTGTGTGTTTTTCTTTTGGTTCTGGACGCTCTGTCATTTTTAATATGCTAGCAGTCTATTATTATTAATATAGGACATGTAATTAATAGAGCATTGCGAGAGCCATTGCATACATTAAACATATAAATTGTATATAATTATACCCATTGTGCCCGATCATGCTGTCGAAGGGTGCTCTAGGAACGATGAGGGAAGGATGGCGGTCGCAGGCAGAGGGCTGTTGAGGTGTGGAAGCGAACAAAACGGGATATAACTTAGCGACATCGAGTCGATTTGTCACCCAGGACGAAAAAGGACACGCCCTTGGCCCGACGCAGACAAAAATGTGCAGCGCGCGTACCCCCAGGACGTGCCGTGCCCAGTTGCGCCGGGATGCTAAAGGGAAATCACAACGGCACCCTTTGGTAGGTTCGCGTCGGGCCGCGCGGGCTCACCGTTCTTTTTTTTTCCCTATTTTACGCAGCCAAAGCGGCTAGGCTAGACGATCAGGGAAGACAGCGTGTTTTTGCTGCTGTCGCTTTATTCAATTTGAGCACAGATGAAACGATAAAATAAATCCATCAAAGGAAGTTCGGTAGCAGCGATCGGCAGTTGCATCGCGCGTCATTCAACGCACATAAAGCGCAATAGGTAGTGTGCGCACCCTTCTGCACAAAGCGCAGCTTCCGGTTTGGGCGAGGGATCGGGTTCCGTAATGGTGCTGCGGAACAGAGGTGAAAAAAAAAGAAAAAGAGAAGATGGTCGCGGGTATTGCATTCGCAAAGGCGTTAAGGAGTATATGCGGATGTTGTTCTACCATCAACAATATTAAATTGTTTTCAGATTAACTGGGAAGTTCACAGATTATATTGTTGTTTTTTTAACTATTATTTTAGTTTTGATCAAAATCAATCCTCATTAAGTAGCAGTATTACACAATCCTTTTGTAGCTGCGTCCATAGAGTCATTGGTAAACGTAGTGGTTAGTACAGGACCGTATTGAGGCATATTCTCAACGGGAGTCGAGAGGTGAAATCATCTTACCGGAAAACTCTTCTCAACGCAGACAACAGGAGATGATTGTAAAGAGATAATCTACACTTAGCTAACCAAAAGCCTTAGACCTAATCAGACCCGTAAGACCTGGTCAAATAAATCAAGAAGTACAGGACAACAGCATCATCGTAAGTCGTCGTACAGATGTAAAAAAGTGCTGCATTGATTGACGAAATATTTTGCAAGAGAATAGTCATAAAAACAGGAGGATAACATGTGAAAATTGAAAAGGGCAACTCAGGTAGAGCTCGGCAATTGTTCAGCGCCATCAAATCAATCACCGTCAAACGGTCAAAAACATCGAAACTATCTGTCAATGTTTGCTACTTAAAGACTCGAGGTGACAGGTCGGCGAGATTGAAATGTGTCGAGTGGAGACGGTTGCGAACAAAACGCGCTTAAAGGTGCTGCCACATGCACGTTGCCTAACTTTAGGGGCGCCAAATGTTAAACGATGTAATGTGGCGCGTCTTCTTCAATTAGTGAAATTAAAGAGGAGGCAAAAGGAAAAATAGAGAACAAATTTGTTGGAAAATATAATCGCTGCCACTAACAAGATCTTTACGAACAGTCCCAAGCTCTGCTGCAACCTGGTAAACTCCGTGTAAGCATGAATGGAAACAACAACGACAAAAAAAAAACATGAAAAATGATACCTTTTTAATTGCTCGAGCGCGCTTGAATGGCGAACTAGAGCTAGGGCCTTTATCGGGCCGGCCAGCAAAGGGAAGGAAAGAGAGGGAGAGCAAAGAGTTATGAAGAAGGCGGCCTCGCCCGGCACTCGGTGCACCCATTCATCGGTTCCGCAGGCTCCGATCGTCGCCCCGGCCAAGCCGTTACGGCACCGGAGAGTAGCGGCTGCAATGCGTGAAACCATATAATTAAGTGACAGATGTGATAATGTATTTTCTGGTTGGCGCACCGTTTGGGCCCGCTCTGCGTACCACTGCGTTCCCTATGTTTGCCTCCTCCTCCTCCTGTTCTACCAGCCGTGCCCGTCCCGCTCGGTGCAGTCAGTTTAGTCGGAAGTCTATTAATAAAGCACCCAAAACGGGCAGGACTCTTGGGTGCGAATGAATCGAACCAGACCGTTGGTGTGAGAGAGGGGAAAACGAAACAAATAATAATAAAATAAAAAAAAAACTATTATGAAATGAAAAATGCCGCCTAAGGGCGCTGAACGATGGGTGCGCTTGGGGCGGCTGCATCCGTCCGTGCGTCTCTCCATTTCGGGGGTCAAACATGGATTAGCGCCATATCCCTGACCAGAGGGCTCGCCGAATACTCTCTGGCCAGGCGAGCGAGACACGGTAATAGTATGCATCTGCAACGCCGTCACCAAGAGGGGAAACATTAGAAAACTGTCAGGAAGGGAGGACTTATCCCGCAAAACAAAACAAAAAATCCTGCACTGGATAAAAGCAACCAAAGCGCACCGGAGATGGAGATGCCGAGTGCGGGCAAAAGGTGCACAAGGGGGCTTTTGGGTAGGAAGAACAGGATGCAAACAACAAAAAAAACCACCCCCGAGGGGAAAAACGCGAGTCCAAAGGATAGCTCGTTCCGAAAAGTGGGCCGTTTCCGTGTCGAGGGCGAATACCGGGGGCGGATCTGGACTTGATACACACACGTACCCGCCGGTGACTAAATTACATTCATGGGACCATTCAGTTGCATGGAACGGTGTATGTGTGTGTGTGTGTCGGTAAAATAAAACCAAGCGTCCCGGGCGGAACAAGCTGCACCAGGCTCATTCATGTTGAATGAATGTGTTTCGATACTTATCGATGCTGCTGTGTGTGTCGGATTCGCTTTCGATTTTTGCTAGCAGTGGCGTTGACAAATTGTGTGTGTCGCGGGCCGTTTGACGCCCACCTCGGTTGTCGGTGCGCCCGCCCTTGATCAATCCGGCCATACTTTGTTCGCGATCGTGTGGGCCAGTTTTGTTGCGAGTCTATGCCAGCAATGAATGAAAAGGTTTGCTTTGTATAGTGGAACAACACTAAATGTGCAAGAGGTACTGTGCTTAGTTCCTCTAAGTCTATTATATCTTAATACTGTTAGTCTGGTGCTTTCTGTGGACAACCAAAGTCTTAACGCAGGCGATAGTAAACTATGTTATCCTATTTATTACCTCTACCTCTGATTGTTTTCCTTTTTCGCTCAAGCTCAACTGTTGCATTCGAAGTCTCAGTGACGTGTATCAAATCTGCTATCTCTGC
Source organism: Anopheles melas (assembly GCA_000473525.2). Taxonomy (NCBI): domain Eukaryota; kingdom Metazoa; phylum Arthropoda; class Insecta; order Diptera; family Culicidae; genus Anopheles; species Anopheles melas. Next base: position 13,010 of record AXCO02008032.1, read on the forward strand.
ATCCAGATAAACGGTCATTTTTCTCGTTTTCTCGTTCTTCTGTCATAGATTTTGATTACTATTTACAAATCTATGTACTTACCCGAGTATGTGTTCTATGTGTGACCTTGAAGTACCTTTGGTAGTAAGCTTTCTTTTAATTCGCCCATAGACAGGCTTGTTGTAAAGACAATGAAGACCTTAGGTATTCTTCGTCACATCAGCAAAGACTTTTCTAATTCCTTATGCCTAAAGACGCTCTATTCCAGTTTAGTACGCTCTACTCTCGAATATGCCAGCATGGTTTGACATCTCACTAGTAAAATTCTGATAGATAGAATTGAATAGTAATAGTAATATTCTGATAGATAGAACTGCTACTTCTATGCCGGGTACCAAAGTCTGCTGCATGACTTTCGAGGTTACTATGATAACATGATGCAACAGTTTTGTCACAACATCGGTCACTATTTGTTCGCTGCAACAGTAGCGAATGTCCATTGCACTGTTGTTTACCAACTCCTTCACACAATTGTACCGACTGTCGATGTGTTTCGTCCTGTTACTACCACTGGTAGATTTCAGCATTGCTATGCAACTCTGAGTGTGTTCGTATCACTATTACTGGGGTCGGAACTAGTTCGCCGATGTCCTTCAATAGTTTCATTAACCACCATAATCCTATCAGCATCGACGTACGCCTCTAGTTGTTCCGGTGAACCTATTCGCAAACTCCAATCCACAGTTGACTGAAGATTACTTTATTTTTCTCCAGTCTAGTCAATCCAGCCTGCTTACGTTTGAAGACTCACTTTGTGACCTAGGACCGAAGCGCTAATGGCGATGATCGGTCTCGTATGCACCACGACGTAAAGAAGAGTGCCTATCAGGCGCTGGAGCTCTAAGAACTAAGAATTCATGATTGGCTTTAATTATTCAAATAAGAGAAATGTGAAGTGTTAGATTGACTTTGAGCATGTCCATAGAGATCTTAAGCTTTTATCAAACTATTACCTAGAGCAGGTCTCCATATAAGGTTCAAACTATCAGAACTATGATTCCAAGAGCTTGTAACTTAAAAAGACCTGAAATTGAGATTTTAACATAACCAGAGTCTATATCCAGCTGTTCTTACATGCCAAGCTGTGTTGGACAGTACAAACCGTGTGTCGAAGACGCACGGACCACGCAGCTTACGAAAATCGGCAACCTTTACCTGCGACACCCGGAAACACATTTCAACGCGCACACAATACTTGACATCTTACCTTACAGGATGTGACGGGGATACATCCTTGCTGACGGGGATTACAGTTCAGCATTGTTTCCAACATTTGTGCAATACTCCGGGGCACACTTTTCGTCGCGCAACCGTCTCCGACCTGTGCTGGGAAGGAGGATTAGTTTTCCAAACGCCTCCCAGCGCGCTGCCCGTACGTTGAATAGTGCGGACTTGGTTGTAGCACCTGCTCGGGCGATAGGAATAACACTCGAACGAGCGAGCTGTCGCGATTCACAGCAGCACCCACACCGGCCGGGTGAACGTTCCGTTTGGTCCTGGTGCCACCCGAAATAAAGCACAAAAAAAAGGCATAAAGACAAACCCACCGACACATTACACCCCGATAAATCATCCACCCAAGGGTTTTGTGGCCAGTTTTCCGAACGATCCTTTTTTTGCCTCTTCCCTTCTTTCTCTCTTTGCCGGTCTTGCGGCTTTCTCGGTCGGCATGTTTGGTGTGTGACCGTGTGTGTAACTCTGTGTGTGTGTGTGTGTGTGTCAGCATCGATTAGCTCTGTGCTGTGCGTTGTTTTTTTTTTGCGATCCCTTTACTGGAGGATTATTTTAGTTCCGGTCAATTAAAAATTTGTCCAAAGCGTTTTACCAAAACTGGTGCCGTGCTGGTCCTGCTGGCTGGAGTGCCCATGGC
>AXCO02008033.1:0-13894 GCA_000473525.2 Anopheles melas
GGTTCACTGTCGGCGTTGAGATGGGAATGTATGCAGCCGTTAAGGTAGCATTTTAATACCAGAGAGACGTATAGGGAGCTAAAAAGAAAAAAAAAAAAATGTTAAGCCACCAATTCAAGGAACCAAAACTGAGGCTTACGGAAAAAATACTGAGTTACAGCAATGAGAAAGAAATGCTGGAACTTGGTTTAGTTAAACAAAATATTAATTCAGTAAATAAAATGAGTTGGATTTATTATTAAAAAAAAACCCATATATGTTCTCTTTACACTCATAACAAACACCACCATCGCGATGGGTTGTAATTGGACACCGGAAACAACTAGAACATAACTTTTAATTTGACGGTTGCAGACCAAACAAGATGTACCAGTAGGCTTTTGGCTAAGCGGTGCTTTGTCTCCTCCACTTTCTGAGCCTTATGCTGGAGAAAAAAAAACGAATCTGATTCATTTTGTAAGCTTCGTGTCGGTTTACAAGGTAACTTCCCTCCGATGCGCACCATCCACCATCCTGGATGGATTAATTTTGCCGAACCAATACTACCCTACCAGATAGTTGTACCTGTTTTCAATAAAGATTAATCGGATTAAGCATCTCAAGTGTGCCGGATTAAGAATCTTCCCATGAAAACCGGCAACCGTTCTGCATGCGAACCAAAAAGGTACACGTGCGTTTTCCAGCTACGACGTCTACGACCGAATTGGTTGGCACGCTATAGCAGTCGCTGCGGTTCTGCGTCGAAAACTTCAAGCAAACAGCCACTCCGTACACAATGTACGCATTATTGAAATGGCATCAGCTTGTGGGTTTCGGCAAGTTAATGGTGGTTTTGCAACCGTATTCGGCGTCGACGAGCGACGAGCTGGCAGATGTTAGGCTTAGTTGTGTTAACCATGGTTTTGGGGGAAACTTAAACATAGGCTCATTAAAATATGCGCCACAGATCGGATGCCAAAATCCGAGAAGCGTGGAAAATGGATGAGAGCAGCGACGAAGTCGGTGAGCGTGTCGTTCAAGGTTAAGTTTAACAAGCATGGTTTAACACAAACACTATATTGATCGTAGTGTGGGATGTAACATGTTCGAAGGATGCCCATAAATTGAGGAGTTTCCAAAACCCTCCGGTGTGACAGTGTGACAAATCGTTGGAAGTGCTTTTTATTATCCCTGTCAGACCACGACAGTCACACGAAACATGAATAGTTTATCACATTGCCATTCGTTTGCCAGTCTGTTCTCTATCATTCAATGAAGTTACGCGTTTTTATGTGGTTTGAATGCACACAAACAAAAGTTGTCGTTTGTTTCGTTTCAGAAGCAGCGAGATTAAGGTATCGTAAGGTATGTTGAAAAGAGTGCTTGTTGTGTGCATTATGCAACTAAATGAGCTTATATTTTTCATTTTCAATGGCCAAAATGGTGAGTACATGTTGATAGTTGTGTATTGTTGAAGCATTTTAAATGATAGCGAATCTTTGATTATTGGTTACGTGGACTTGAAAAGTGAATTATTGTAATTGATAAAGCGATTTGAAATAAATTCTTCTGATCCTTATAGCCACCTAGGCAACAAAAGGCATGTACAGTTGAGAGCATCTCAACCGCTTACGTTTATCGCATTAACGTGGTGTGCTTGTAAATCCATACCAGAAGCAGATTGTTAGCAACACGCAAGCAGAAACCAATGCCCCAGAGAGCGCGAGAGCCCTCCCCCCCCCAGGGAAAGGTGGAAGCGCCCGGAATGTAATTGAGCGAAGCAGAGAACATTAAGCATTCAATGCTGGTAAAGACACTTGAGAACTGTAGCCCCGTTTGAGCGAGCCAAAGTGGAACATCCGTGGGCCAAGAGGTCCACTGTGGCTGATAAAGACACTCCGAGCGAGCATAAATCAGTGCATAAAACCTAACTAAAGGTGAGCTACGGTGTGAGCGGCTTTGCAGCAGCTTGTTAGATTCCTCGCTTCCGGGTGCATCCTGTTCCTTGGTGTGTCTGCCACGGCCGAGCATCTTTCTTCCGGCCCCAGTGACGTCAAACCTGAGCGGGAAAGCGGCATCCAGGCTGATTAAAAATATGCCTTCCCCCGTGTGGTTGGTATGTACAATCCAAGGATTAGATCCGTAGTTGTTGGGCCGACCGGGTGGAAGGGGAAAACCTGTAAGCCTGTTGTACGATCCAAACCAACCGGGAGCCGTCGTTGCCTCATCCTTGTGAGGCCCAGTTTTAATGAATTCGTAATTGATATGAGGCTTAACTTGTGCATGAATGATGATTAACAACTCTTTCACCCTTGCTCGCTGTAACTGGTCGCGGTGTGCCGGTTGCCGTTGGAAACATCATCCGGTAAATTACGGGCAAACCGGCGTTTGCATTAACTCCGCGGCAGCAGCTGCAAGAAGACAAGGGCAAGAAGAAGACGTTCCACCCCCGGTACGGGAATATTTCCGTTCTGTTTGGCGTCTCGGATCGGCCGATATTTCGTGTTGCTCTTCGGTTTGCTCTACTGTTGCGGGAGTCAGTCCGGCAGTCGGGCCTCGCAGTAGCTTGTCCTAGTCCCCGTGACTTGTGGGCTTGTGATTTAATATTTCATTATACCGACACACTGCAGCGGTAGAGTGCGCTGGGAGAGAACGTGCGGCAAAGGTGCTTACCGTGTACGAAGCGAAACCGTTGCTTCAGGAAGCGAACCGTCCACCAATTACTCCACCCACTTGCTCCCGCCGTCGTAAGGCGATAAGCAAATCGTCGCATAGTGAAGGAAGAAAGCAATGGAGACAAGGAATGTGAGCTACCTGGAAAGGTGCGGTAAAATGTTTATTTTAATTAATCTGTATGCAAAGATAAAGCAGCAACACACCTTCCACCAGTCTGCTTGCCGGGTGGACCGGGATCGAGCGCAGTCTGTCAGCCGACAGGGGCCATAGGCGGGCTGGATGGATTTTGTAATTCCCACCAATGATCGGTGTTTGATGTACCCGGGTACTACCAGCTGCTAGGATAGCACGCTCTCGTTTCACCCGCCGAGATCGGGTTTCGGCTCCATCTACCCAGTGTAACTGGTGCCACTTATACTAAAGTGAGTTTCGTGCGAACGTGGAGCGCGTCTTGAGAATGACTTTGGCAGGAGAGTTGTTATGTGTTTTGTTATGCAAATTATCAAACAGTTTGCACATGGGTTGCACAATGCTGCACGCTCTAAGCGTACGTACAGTCAATTTTCTCCGGCAAAGGAATTGGCGAAGCTCCGGCAGGGTTGGATGTGCTTTTCTTTACCACTTACAATGCACTGCAAGAATTGTCTAGCGTTTTTGGGCCTGGTGGCCTAAACTTTGCTGCCTTAAGTACCGGCAGGGGAAATTGGGGCTACGGGCCGTGCGAAAGGGATCCCGTGCGGAGGGAGAGGGTCGAAATTTCGGAAAGCATAAGTTTTGAATTATTTAGTGACAGTAAAACGGTTTGCCACGGGTTACGGCGAGCTCACCGGATGGATGCGCTTTTTGATAGGGCAGCAGTTCATGTTTGCATATGAACCATCATGGCTCCAGCACCAATTTGAAATGGGGTAAAAGAGGGGAGAAACGGTTGAATGAGTTTGATTTCAATTTGCATAGTTTTATGCAGAGTACGTGTGTGTGTGTGTTTGATAGGGTTTGAATGGTTGATGGGTGTGAGATAAAAGCGTAAATGGTGTGTTGGTGTGCTGTTACTAACTGATATTTTTAGAATGCGCAGTGTGACAGTGGAGCAAGCGAAAGTAATAAGTTAAATTGTTGTAATTAAATTGTCCCGATGGTGATTGCGTTTGCAGGGGATAATGAATTGTTTATGGTATCGTGTTTATGGATAATGCTACAAATAACCACCGTACAAATAATGCGTTTGTGATAGCCGATGATTAGCTTGCCTACTCTCATATATTGAACGAGATTTTCATATCATTTTCTATTAACAATTCGTACCATCCCCATTCAATATTCTAATGGAGGGTCATGGGGAAGCTGATAATTGATATGAGTTGTTTGGTTTGCTACGTGATACTGTGAAAGAGATGTTTCTATACACAGCGTATTGAATTGAATGATGATATAAGCTTTTTATGGATGGTTATTTATCACTGTTGGAATAACTATCTTTCTTTTAAATCAATAATTGTAAAACAAGCTGCTCCTATAGATTTTGCTGGCACGATATCGGTATTATGAGAGTTAGGCAGCCGTAATATTTACAATACAACGAGCTCAGCCTGAATGGTTACCAAAAGAAACTCCAGATGGCGCTGTTAAGTAGATAAGGACGAACCTATATCCCAAACTACTAGCTAAGCCGAAAAATTTAAGGCCAATAAGGGAAAAGTTCGACAAAGGTCGCTAAGCAGGGTTTCTCAGGGTCAAGACGGATCAGCTGTTCAAGAATAAGCGTCACCAAGTCCGTTGCGAATTAGAATCGAGCAAAGACAGACCAATTTTTGAACTGATCGGCAAAATCCTTCATACGCAAACGACAATTACACAAATTCTGTAACATCAACTTAAATAAACAGAAAGCTACACCCGTGGCAACACATGTTTGTGCAATCAATTATAATTTACTTCGATTGGTGGTTGCCTGGAATTTAAAACAAAAAGAAAAATCATGCAGTGAATTCCGGACAGAATTCAATAGTTGTTTTTTGTTTGTTAAACTAAGTGTATAGGTAATAAGGTTGAAAACTACCTTTACAGTAAATGCCAATATAACTTCGCTGCATCTATAACTAGAATAAGCTCTTCTTTGTTCGACGAGCACCCCGATTGTCAGGTGACAAGTTTTACGTTCCATTTGTTTGCATTGTTAGAAAGTAATTAATACAGTACTAATTTATTTCATTCGGTTCGACTGTCATCGACGCATTGACTGTCATGAAAATAGGATGTTTTCATTTTAATATCGCATTATACATGCATACACTTCAAACGGCAACACGCATTTCAAAAATCTTAAACATCGTGCAAATGAATTCAAATCCCCTGTTTGCACACACACACAAACACGAACATCAGCTAGCACGCAATTTCTGACCAGTTATCAAACTACCGTTTTGATAACCTGTGCTACCTGCCAACCACCAATCAGCACTATCGATGCCACGATGCAAACCGTCCGCAAACGTGTAAACATTACTGTGCCACTGGCAGCATCAAACATCATAAGCTTTATTTATGAATTAATATGCAACTGCGGGGCCAATACAAACGACCTGTTCGGCGGGTCGGCGAAACGGGCTGGGTGCGGGAATGGGTTATTGGTCGGCAATAAATTGGTTGCGCTCGTGCGGTGCACTATAATTACTTTGCTTTATCGCCCGAACCCAGCACGGCACAACTCTTACCCGCTCGCTAAAACACCCTGGAACCTTCTTTCCCGACGCTTTCCCGACGTCGCTTTGCTGGCGGAAAGCGGTGCTCGAAAATTCCTGTTGGTGCTCATTAAGATTGGAATTCGCATTCGCTATCGGCCAAACTGCGGTGGCATAAATTTCGAGTCGAACTTTCCGTTTCGACAATTTTTCCGTGAAGAATGGTAGCAGTAAATGAGCCGAACGCTGTTCGCTGGTCTTTTCATTCATTCCTTTCTAGTTTTAGTTGCATGAGGTGTTGTTTGCTGTATCTTTCACCGTTCCCTTGTCCGTGCCATTACATATCGAAGCTGTTTCGGTCTACTTTCCTGCTGTATGTGCTGTATGGTTGTTGTTTTGCTCGCTCTATGCAGCTTATTGAATGCAATCAATTTAACCATTGCTCACATTACGGCGCAAACAACGTAAACGATGCCGTAAAATGCTACAGAATTTCTGATGCACCGGACGCATCATGCATCATGTAGCTGGTTTTGTATTAAAAAAAACACACACACACACATACAAAACCCACAGAAAACTAATAACGTCACATACTGTTTGGAAGGCTAGCGCCAGCAAAGCATCCGGCATTCCGGTGCATTGCTGCCGTACCATCGTACTAGCAACGCACAAAAAGTGGAATGTATCGAAAATCTGGAAAAATCCAATAACGCGGATTCGCACGTCCCTAATCTGGTGATGGTTTTAGCTGGTTTAGCTTAGCTTGGCACATTTTATCGCTTTCCGATGAGCGTTTGATGCGGTGGAGGAAGGCGGAGATTGGGTAACGGGCAGGAAGGAGATACGCAGAGGGGTTGGAAAGTACGGAAACGATAAAAAAACGAACCTCGCCAAGGTTCATAAAAATGTTTGATTCATTTTGCGATTGCATCCATCGCGTCCGTCTGTGCGGTTTATGGGCATGCCAGTGCCAGTGAAGAACAACAGGGGATGGGAGGGGAATGAAAATGGAAATCCTATCAGTGCCAAACAAAAACACACACACACGCACATTTGTTGGGTACGGTTTGTTCGAATATCAAAACGCATCGAGCAGTGCAACTGTAACGAGCTCGAAAGCAATCCAAACGCATCGGTTCGCATATTTTTTCCTCTTCTCCTGTTAGTGTGGTAAACGAAAAAACAAAACACCCTCCCCGATTTGCCGACCAGGGAGGGACAATAAAAGGGAGAAACGCTCCGAATCGATCGCAGACGGTGGCGGTGCAGCGACGCGTAAATAGCACGCCCGCTATCGTCAAAATCGCATTTGAAGCTAGTCAATTTTGTTTTTTGTTTGCTGCTTACACTCCACAATCATCATAAATTTGCCTTTTAGCTGCCTGCACGTGCACATGAGTTCGGTGGCCTGCATGTTTGCTTTCGGACGTTACGTAGGGGGGAGTTTCGGTCTTTTTCAGCATGCTGGCGAAACCACACCAGGGCGTACAAGTGGGACGTATTTGGGGAAGATCTCAAATCGTTTGCAACTTAGTTTCGAGACACTTTCCGAGAACACAAACTTCTGTGAGCGTACGTAGTTCGTCGTTTCGGTAGCCCGAAATCTGTCCACCGATCCGGTGGGTCGCACGCTAGATCGAAGCGCTGCGTTAGATCGATAGCAGTGTCCATCGGAACCATCGCTGACACTAGTTTTCTTCGCTAAACTTTCGAATCAAATGTGGGATTTTGGTTAAGTAGAACGGTTTTCGTGCTACTTATCGTGACTTGGTTGCTTTTTGTATGTGGGTGTGTGTGTGTGTGTGTGTGGTTGTATCCTCCAGTCTAACTCGCTATTCAAGCTCAAGCCATCTGGTGTCGTGCAAGTTGCGGTGTTGAAGTTGAAATTGGAAATGTGCTTCAGCGAGAACGAAAAACGCAAATAATTTGCACCGAAACCGAAGCGAAATGCTCCGTTCACTTGGTCCTCCCCTCACCCTTACCCTTTCAAGGGTACATTTACAAACATTTATTTTACAATTTTGTCTTCATTCTCACCCCGCTCTATTTCTCCCTGTGTTTGGCGCCGGCTACCGCAGCGATGGCGATGGTAAGGGAGGGAACTCTTTCACTTTGTTTGTCAGCTCTATGTTACATGTTGTGCGGGTGACTGTGGTGACTTCGCTCACTGCTTTCTTTACCGTCCGGAACACCATCGGGTATCATCGACGAATTCAAGAAGCAAAACAGCTTGTGGGTTTTTTAGCGTCGTTCCCCGTTTCCTTCATATGTTGCCATATTGTGTTCTTTTTGTTCTTCAGGTTTTTTGTAGCTTTGCTCATACCCTAATGAAGGTGGATGAGCATGTAAGTGGAATAAAACAGGGATATGGGGAATAGGGGCAAGCTTTGGATATTGCTTGGTTTGTGATTATTTTTCTTCATTTTGGCACGACACAACATGGCACACACACACACACACACACACACACACACACACTGTAACGAGCGAAGCACATCGGAATGGATGTGTATGACAAGAGATATGTGAGGTTTTTGTGTTTGTTGCATCTTTGTTTTGGTTTTGGGACTGAAACTGATTCCTGAAATGAGCTTTCCCTGACGGTCACAACGCTCGACGATGGTATGGGGCGGATTCCTGAGGGAAGCCAGAAAAATGAAGCTCATAACGTTCGACACAACAATACGCTGCCCCGGTGCAGACGGTTCTGTGGGTTATTTTAGTGGTTAAACATTTCATTTCAAGCAGGACGGGTTTTATGTTATCAAACCAGCAAGTAACCAGAACTACTCTAACGACATGGTGATGCGTAGTAGCGGGTTGGATTTTTTGTTCGTAACATAAGTTATATGTTATGATTATGTTTCAGTTAACGTTGCTATACTGAAGATAGCTCTTATTTTTGCTACAGTTGAAGTATTTTAAAGCGTAATGTCTGTTTTCTTTACTTTGAATTCCCTTTCCGCTACATCAAAGCTGCTACAAAAACAATCTAAAAAAAAACACTCGCCACAATCGCACAAATATGTTTTGCTTTCCTCATCATTTGCAAAGTTTAATAAATTTTCTCATCGACCATCACGAGCTGCCGCTTTAAGCTGTGTCCTCTCTCCCTCATCATCGTTGGCTCCTATCCAACGCATTCGACGCATCCCAACAGCATCCCGGGAGCGCACCATTTGGTCGGTGGTTTCTGGTCGAATGTTCTGCGGCCAGTAGCAGCTTTTTAGCAACGAAATCAATTTCGAATGAATCCCTTTTCACTAGAACGCTTGGAACCTTGGTCGCTACCAATCGCTTCCATCGCTCGGTATCGTACCGTGTATGTGTGAGTGTTCGGACGGTTTCGACCCTTAACAAACAAGCGGCTGCTGAGGCTGAAATGTGCACTCCAAGTTGAAAATGTAAGGCTACAGCAAAAACAAAAGGGAAAGGAGTATAAATGAGCAGGAAAAAAAAACAGCGCGAAAACTACAGCATCAGTTACAAGTGGGATGAAATCACAAAAAAAATGAACCCTCTACGCTGTGCATCAAACAATGGTGGCCTGGGAAGAGCTGGGAAAAGAAAACTGTATGTATTGCAACGACGACAAAAAACCAGCGGCAAATCAACGAACCAAGAGCTTTACAGAGTAAGGTTTCAAAGAGGAAAGAAAAGGGGACTTTTGTTTTTTCGTTTCTTTTGTAGCGAGGATGTTGCCTTCGCTTATGCAAAACGGCCAACTCCGGGCACGTGAGGGCGGTGATCATGTGTGGCGCCCGGTGTGGGCACTAAAAAACCTTACCACAGAAACACAGATGTGACAGAAGTGCTGTAGATGAAAATGTATGAGCTTTGGCCCCGTGTGTGCGTGTGTGTGTGTGTGTGTGTGTAGGCTGGTCGCAGAAGGGAACGTGCAGGTTATGTTGTGTCGCTGTGACAAAGTTGAAACGGCTCGGTAAGACACTGTGCTGCCCACGTGTGGCAAGTGTCGGTTTGCGTAGCAGTGAACGGTTGGGAAAGAATTATGAGCTAATGTTGTACCGCCCGCCACGAGCTACCGCCGAGCGACGACTCCACGAGATCATTGCTTTCATCCAATTCGGATGAGTTTTGCCATCTTACCCGTGGTTGTGCACTCCGCTGAATCCCATTCCCATGGCGAATAGCTTGTTTATCTTTGTGAGGAGAGAGATAGAAAGAGGGAGTAGCTCAAAGCTGTCGTTCGAGGACCGAGTACCGTGTGGCGGATCGTTTCATGATCGTTTGTGGGCGCGTTTACTTTAAGGCAATCCTGCAAGCAGTCGCGTAAAGCGAGTCTAGTTGCACAGTAATGTGCTTGCTTTCTTCTTCGAGAGTTTAACTCTCGCCTGCGGGGATTCAGTTACAATGGTAAAGCAGTGCCAGGTGCCAGGTCCGTTCCCGCGACTCGTCACTCTTAGCGTCACCAAAAACCCTGCCTGCTCGGGATGCGATCGGGTGTAGGATAAAGTTTTTAATAGTCTAAATCGCACCCCAATTTCCCGGCGACTCTGTTTGGCCACCGAGGTTTCTTTAGACCGGGCGATGTCGATGGTGCCGATCTTACCGGTCTGAGAGCGATGTGACGCCGACTGGCGGCAATGATGATGATGATGAGTGTGTATGTGTGTGTCGCAAGCATTCGGTGGAAGTAAACCGTGAATGTGCGCTGCTACACTAACGCGAAACTTCCCTTCCCTACTCTGGTGCTGTTGTAGTGTGCAGGAAGGGATGGAAAATTGTTGCTACCAACCACCAAATGGTACCAAACACTAGCGGGAAGGGAAGTGGTGGCGGTGTGTATGTGTGTGTGTGTGTGGCTGCAAAGGTTGGTAAAAGTTTTGCCACTTGTAATTAGCATGTTCTGGTACGGTACGGCGAGCGCCACCGCCGTTCCGGGTGGGTTCGTGCAGTGACGATGATTGTGGCGGGCTGGTGAAAATAAACCCCTTTCGACCCGGCATTGGCTTTCGTGGAAGGGTGTGGGGCTAGCAGGAGAGGGCGAGAGATAGATTGGCTGTCGAGATGTGCCCGTTCTCCGCTCTCGGCGTGTGGTAGTTGTGGCCATCGTTGCCATGCTGCAGCTGTGTAGGGATTTTGAAGATTCCGTTAACGCTTGAGTTGATAATCCATGCCTCGTGGGGTGTGAAAAATGTGTGTACACATACGGCGTACAGTGTTTGTTGGTGTGTGTAGGCATGTGTTTGAGTGTACGGTACGAGCTTTTAATGCTGGTTTTTGTTGCAAAAAGTTCACTCTATTTTTGTGGAAAAGCTTTCAGCCTTTGGCGCACCGAGGGACCGAGGCGTACGTTTTCGTACGTTATGAGCCTGGCTTGATCATGGATTAAAGCTACACAAAGGAAAGAAAGGCGAGATTGGAGTGGTTTTAGGTTGTTCATTATGACTCAAATCTTACGCCCGCCGTGGCGCTAGTGAGTTTGTTTAATTAAAACTCTCATCGTATTGGGTCGATCCGAAGCAACATGAAAGGAAGCCGGTCAGCTTGTCTGCAACCATTCAGCAATTTAATGAAGCATTTCTATGTACTTACGGTTTCTTTTTAATTGATAAAAACTGAAACCTTTGCTATCATTATTTCAAAATAATCGAATACATTCTAAAAACTTTACGGTGGTTTTTTTTTGTAGTTTATTAAAAAAACGAGCAAACACAAATAATTGTTCAGTAAATTATTCTACGAGCATGCAAACGATTCTCTCTTCTAGGATCATAAATAAGTACGCTGTAACAATATCTACCAAGTAACAGCAGTACACCAACCCACACCATGAATATCACCTGGAAGCGTTGGAATCTTCCAATTACGTTATCTCGTAAATTGAAACACAATTCTTTTTGAATCATTTCATTTTCCCATTACGGGAGTGGTGAGGCGCTTAGAGTGTAAAAAAAAGTCAAGCTTTGCGCTTTCAGCCACACCAAACACAATGCAATGCATATTTACACTCAATTACACTATAAATTATTGGCTTTGTTTGTACGGGGACGGGTGATGCTATAAATTGTGTACTTTACGACTTACATACTGCCCCCGCCCCCTCCCCTCCAAACCACAACTCCAACGTTGCAATGGAGCGTGTAGAGGATGTCAGATTGAGCATGTCCTCGTCAGGTAAATGAAGTGTAAAATTTAATTCAAAATTAAGGTTTTTGAAAAATTGTAAAGTGTTTTTTCTATGCATGTAAAATATATCTAAAAAATATCTTTTTTTTTACGTTGCAACAGGGATATGAAATAGAAAATAATTAAAACAATGCATTCCCGCTCATAATGCGCAACAAGCTAATTGCAAGCGTGTGTGTATGTTTACGGAAAACATTGCTTTCCGTTTATGTTATCAGCGACAGGAAAACCGCTACTTTTCCATGGAAAATTAATACTGAAGTAAAATACTGTGAACCCCCAATTCACAACGAACAAAACTTTGCTGTAGTGCCAACTCTAGTGGAATAAAATAAAATAAGTAAAAAAAACACATACACATACACACACACACACAAACGAATCCAATCTGTTCCCAGAACATATCAGCCTTTATATGTTTATGCTTATGCCAGTTTTACCTTTATGCCAGTTTATATGTGTTGTGCAGACACGCGGATAAAACTCACAGCAACTCCTGTCACGGTTGGTTGTAGTAAAACCGCTCCCGCATGGACATACTCGGAACAGTTTTTATTCGCTCCCTACCCCCGAGGATCGTGCAACGGGCTGGGCAAATCTGGGTGGAAGCACACATTACACGAACAATTTCATTCTTCCACAGTGATGTAATTAGCTGTGTGTGATGTGTTTAACGGTGATATTGTTGGATTTTGTTTGAGGTTCAGGCAAATGCCGGCGATATGCAGCAGAGATGCATTGAAAGTTAATTTTTGCCCGAATCGTGCGTGGTTTGATAATAGTTCAATAATGTTAACGAGAAATGGGATGAAACGTACAGCAATAGATTAATGGATTGATAGTAAAATAATTATTATAAGTGTATTTGAGTGCCGTTTCATTAGAAACAATATATATTTCCTTTGCCCTCTTATCTTTTTTAAAGTTTAACCGTTTAACGAAACAAACATTAAACATTGCGGTAATGCTGCAAAGTACATTTGAAACGAAAGAGTTAGGAAGCAAACGCTGGGGAAAGCAAATTGGTTTGCCGTTTGAATAATAGGTAAATTATGCCTCTCATGCCCAAAGCTATCAAGCCATATTTACCTCAATGCTACTCTAGGGTCGAATCGACTCGAAATGAAGCAAACCTGATTGTACCAAAAATAAATCCATAACAAGTCATTTCGGTACCGTTGGAATTGGGCCACCGAGTCGCCCTAGGAGTCGAGCATCGTGCCTACATTTTGGCACACGGGCGAGCAAAACAATAATTAATTAAATGGTTTATGGCCATTGCAGCGTTGGGGCAGCGTTCTGGCATGGAGTGCAGCGGGCGCGCACGGTGAAGAATGATGCAGTTTGCTGTAGATTGAGCCGACACTGCGGTAGCATCGAGCCGCTGTGTTGGGCAGTGGGGAGCAGGAGTTGATGGACGCTTTGCAAATAGCACGTCCCAGTTTTGTATTGTGGGCATTATGGTCAAATTGCAACCAAAACTAGCCACCATCCAAACCAGTTCCATTGCCAAGCGCGCCTGCGGCCTTTGTGAAGCCGGTTTGCAAGAAGGCTATTTTTTGCCAACAGAGAATATTGTGGCTGTAGTTGTCTATTTTTGGTTTTAGTACGAATTACTGTTTTTTAGCTCGATTAGGGGGACAGCAATGAAAATGCAACCACGGGCGGGTTTTTTTTTAAAGACGTTTTGATGGTCTCATTTTTCCGCCACTTAGGACCCTCACGGTCAGCGTGTTGGGGCGGGATCAACAACAAATCCCCGGTGGGATAGAATGATAAACGAACCGTTTTAAAATCGTACCCAATTGTTTCCGCCTTGTGCACGGAATTCTTGGAAGAGGTTTGGCAATGTCTCGGCCTGGCAAATGTATGGCCGCACGTGGTTGATTATTGATTTGCAAACGCTTGTCACGCCGAGCAACCGCTCGGCCAGAGGATGAACATTGTGCAGTGTTTTATTTTGAGCACCATTCGGCTGTAGGCTGACGCTTGATTGGATTTGCTTTGGCTACCGGGCCATGGCTAAGCGTAACAGTTGCTGCTGTTTTGATGGTGGCCAAAAATAGACGTTGTAGCCTGGTCTTTGTCACACGGTGGAACCGATCCATTCATGGATCGGATATTTTTGTGTGGCACGCAGCAAACCGATGTACATGTACAGCGATGAATGTCCGTGTGCCTCGGGGAGATTTATTTGTTTGTCTTTACCACGCAACCTCGGATCGGTATGGAGGGATGGGCTTGATATGTGCCGGAAAAAATCGCTCCCAGCATAAACATGTTTTGCAAAAACATCATTCAGCGAAGATAAAAAGCTAAGAAGCAAACAAATCAGTTGAGAAAATTGATTGAAAGGAATCGGTTTATTAGTGATGTATTATACTCATAACTCATAACTCATAACT
>AXCO02008034.1:0-13911 GCA_000473525.2 Anopheles melas
ATCAATCCAATCGTGAATCGTAGAGTTGTTAATTAATGTTGATGGCTTTGGCCATATGTATACGGTATTATACTATTATACACCTGTAATTCGTTAGCTAAAGCAAAAAATTAGCGCTGAACTCTTGATATATCTATTTCTAATTTGCATCTAACATTTGACACTTCTTCGCTTTTACCAACACATAAATTTGCTTTCTATATAATACTTTTAGGTTTCTCCACATCCCCATTTACGTCCCAGCTAGAAATGAATCGTTAAGGAGTGTTTTTTTTTCTACCACCCCTCCACAGGGACCACTGAAACAAAAGAAGCTGCTAAGCTAAGTAATAACCGCTATCATTGCTGATACATGTTCACGCGAAGCAAAGGAGGCGTGCAAGGCCTCAGCAAACACCGCGCGAAGGAAAAGCGGCAACTGCATTCACGCCGCAAGATGCTTAGGGAGCAGCATAATTGTGCTTGTGTGTGGTCCTCCCTTCCGCCCAAAGTGTCAGTGTGCGACCGAGCATAAATTCATGCGTACATGTTCGGTAGCCGCAGCATAAGAGTGTATGTGTTTCTGCGTCATAAATTTCTTCGGGCAAAATAAACACACGGAGGAGAGAAGGAAAAAATGCTTATCCACAGAATCATGTTTCCTTAATCATTTGATCCGGTCAATGCATATGCACTACCGGGGAAAATACTGAAGAACCAAGGAAATATATCAATTTGAAGGGAGGTCTACTGGTGAGGTTCTGCTTTTTAGCATCAAGAGCACAAGAAAATGTACACTCAATACACCATCATATCTGTTATCTTGGATCGGAACAATTTCACAGATAGGATAATTTATATAAATACATAAACACATTTTATGCTGAAAACCACTAACGAACACACACAATTTAACCTCCACCCTTCGTAGCTTGTAGTGGGTAAGCTTACAGTTTCACTTCACTGCACCGTTTCAAACGCAAAATATGTTTCCTTAAAAGCATTCTCAGCGCATTAAATCCTTTTAAGAATCCCTTCACCTTCCTCATTGCACCACTGCATCGTCAACCATTAGAGTTCAGTGCACTCTCAGCAACAGCCCTTTTTTACGCGCGCCACACCACTCATTCGCTGTTAAACCCTACTCTAAGGAGACATCATTTCGCAACGGATGCAAATCAAATCCCCAACACGGGAGCGAGTTCAAACTAAAAACCAAGCGCTCCTGCCATTTGCCCAGTGAAGTACCATTTTGTCTCCCGTGTATTTTGTTGCCCTCGCGCGCCCGAAGGACAAAAGTGTCATTGAACTTTCTCGGTACGCAAAAGGGAGCGATGCTTTTTACACGGATGCTTTAACCTATGTGCATTTTTAGCACGGCCAGATTACGCCTTTCTTCACCCTAGCGAACAATTTTCGTACCTAGGAAGCCAAAACATAATTCTACGCCGTAACAGAAATTGACTATCGACATCCCGGCTGTGCGTATCCTGAAGAGGGAAGCTACTGCTGCTGCTTATCTTAATCGCTATATAAACGATTCCATTGAAAGCCAAACCCTTCTTATCGGTGCATCGATCAGCCGTACCTTGGCTCAACATCATCTAACGCTATATTTAATTACACTATCAGAGCTCTCGATAAGACTACGGGCTGAGAATCAAACAGCAGAGACGGTTGAAGAGCATACAGCCGATAAAATATGTATGTATCGCAACGCATTTCTGCAAGGGGATCGTCCGATCACTAGCCCTAGTCTCCCTGCGACCATTCCTCGGGCAAGCCATTGAAGAACAGAATGCTGCTTTTTAATTGAAGTAGAAAGAGGTGGGATTCCACTGTCGTCGGTTAGAATCCATCCGGAAACCGCTCCGGGCGCTCTTTGTGCAACGTCGACGCGCCCGAGGTACCGGAGTTAATTGCAATCACTCATCAGCGTTTTATGCGCATACGGACGGGCTCGGCGTACACAGGCCCCTTGTGATGGTATCGCGCCATCGCCTCCTATGAACGCTCGTATGGGCAAGGGCGGTGTTGTTGCGCTGCTGTTTCCCTTCCTTTTTGGAGAGCGTTTGCTTTCCTCGTACTGCGCTGCAAGTGGGAGTGTATTTGAAGTAACCACGAGGCCCTTGCCATCGCTTACCGGATCACTTTCCATTAACGCCCCAAGACTTTTCAAAATGCCGACGCATGGTCGAGCCGTGCTTGTGAGTGTGTATGTAGTTACCGCTCGCTATCGGACGATCGGCAAATTCAAAACTCCTCGCCCCACTCGAACCAAGATAGACGTCATCTTTGCCGTGGCGGCCCACGGTAGAGTCAAGCGATACCTAGAACCTACACCACAAAATCCGCCCGGTTGGAATTGCAGGTCATCGGGTTTCCTCTAACTTGCTTGTCTGTCGTCGGATCGCATCAGAAGAATGGTCGGTGCGTGGTGATGGTACTGTTTGTAGTGCAAAAATTACAAGTGGAAAACGACGACAAGTGTGCCGACACAGGCACCCCCTGTGCTTTCCGCAAGATGAGAGATGATCACATTAATGAGGATGATGATGGCGTGACATGCTGCAATGAGCAATAGAGGCTGCATCAACGAGATGCGTGGATTCGAGTGAAGTGTTCTAAAACCTGGACCTAGCATATCTTATGATGTTGCATGATATAGAATACCTCACAACGCACGGAGAAGTCGAATCGCTCTCAATTTTATCCAAAGGAGGATTCACAAATTGAACGTTTAGCATCTACTAGACACCTATTTTCCTTGCGAGTCCTCACCTCCTGCAAAATAGCACACTACAGTAAGTAATTAGATGAAGCAGTCAAACTTCTAGGCAATTGGGAAAGCATGTGCAAAAGCATATCAAGGAATAGCAGACAAGACCACATGCTTCTAATTACATACATCTAATATTAAATCCCTTCTCTTACTCCTGCAACATAATAGGAAATTACCTGCTCTTATCTATGTTTCTTTGAAATCTCGGAAAAGAACATCGGTTCTAACACGAGTAGCAGCAGCCTGTCAACTAGGGAACTTCTTACAGACAACAATCCTTGGTCGCACCTGCTTCGCTACATCCCATATTCCATCAGGAAGGAAGCTAATCAAGTTTTGACGAAAATGATTAAAATTCAAATTAATTTTACGCCTACACATAGCAAATGCATTCCGTCGCGTGTATGCTTACTACCTACAACACCATCCGCCAGAGGAAACCCGAGCAAAGAGTGCTGTACGAGCTGAGTCTGACGTCTTCTAACAGTGGTTGAATTAGGGCGACCACCACCACCATCTCCATCACACCGTCACCCCGCTAATCGTTACAGTTCATCCCACACATACATGCCGTGGAAACGTTGGCGACACATGGAGGGCAGGATTTTCGAAACCCCCATGCCGTACCTCTAGCTACACGAACATGACGAACTAATTGCTTCGCGATATGATATCTCTTTTTCCGGAACGTAAAACACATGTTTTACAAATTTATCCTTCAATCGAATGCGTAGGTTTCGGGAGGCGATCCATTTGTTAGCTTTATTGACAACAAATTAGATCAGACAACCCTGATACGATTGTGTGTGTGTATGTGTATGTATAAAGTGGAGCGATTAGTTGAATAGCGTGGTATTTGAGTTAACGTGTTTAATGCACTTAAGCTAGTCTCTGAGTGATAAAAGTGAAAGAAATCCGCTCTACACCAGTTAAGTTCGTGTTATTTCATTTTTAACTTACACTCCTTTAAACGATCAAATTACTCGAAACTATGTAAATTGCATTTGTATGCTCGAGTATGTTTGAATACCCATTGCTTTCCAATATTGCTGCTCTGGTTGATTTCTATCCGTAAATTACACGCCAGAACGAGCGGGACCAAAATTAGCAAACCAACAGAATTTAAGCGTTGCTTCAACGACGAAACCCCGACGACCGAGGACTTTTGATGGTAGAGGGCTCGTGTTGTGCCCATTGCCGCCAAGTGTATGTGCATTCGTGCAATTGACTGGTGCATTGTTCTTTTCAACCCTTCGTTTTCGGCTGACTCGTCGCGTATGCGCCAGTGCGCGCAATCAGTAAGTCGGAAATTCGTAATCCTTTCTCGCTCGTTCGTTCCACCGCCGGGATACGAAACGGTTCGCGCGAGGACCAACAACCATAGATCGCTGCTCCTGCGTTGATAGGAAGTCTCACATTTACATAATGTCATGCAGCCGTACGTCTGCCGGTGTGGTGTAATGGTGGTGGTGAAATGACACCAAAGCAGCCCAAGCGGCACGTTAGCATTAAACTGTCTCTCGTGTGAAATAGGTGAATGGAACAAATTCCCGCGTTCATCAAGCGTTCTGCTCGACCGGGAACAAAGAACCATCGATCGGTCCATTGCCTCCATTTTTCCTGGGCAGGAGGATGGGAGTACAGTGCAGCAAGCACACCTTGATCGACGGTCAGTTGACTGAACACGTATACGATTTTCGGGTTGCTACGCAAACGGCTTCAATTTAATTCAATTCTACATTTTCCCAGCAATTAAACACAGCCGGCAATGAGACGGCGGATGAGCAAATCTTTGTGACGCTGTGGACAGTGTGGATGGGTGACAGTGTTACCTACGAATCCCTTGTAACGTTGACATGAATGCCACAAATCCTTCACGTCAAGGAGCAAGTAGAGGACTATTTTGAAACTTCCGTTATCTCAATTGCTTGACATCATTGACACTTACCTAAAAAGAGATAGAAAGTACAACATAATTAGTCAAGTATAGAGATAAAACATACCCAATTTAAATATGAATAACCGACTAACGGAGTTCCAGAAGTAAAAGAACTGAGAACTGAGTCGGCGATAATTATGAGTAGGAGGCAGAAATTACACTGATAATGATGGGAACACTTTTTCAAACCATTTTCCTAGAACACCCCTCACCGTGCACGCCTTACAATTAGGCTCAAGAAGCGCTCATTCCCCCAAAGAAACAGCTCAAACACACCACAATCACTCATGGAGAAATGTTTTCCCTCATTAGAGGCAAACTACTACCATGCAGAAGTAGTGTATTAAAGTTTAACACTATCCCGGCTAAACCACACCCTACCCCTGGCCAACTCCCTGGTTAACAAGCAACCGCTCCACCTACGACGGAAAGGAGGGCAACATCTCACATACACACGACACAGAACACCACCACGCGCGCTCGGCAGTGGTCATTGCACACAATTAAGATTACGTGGCGGAAGGTTTGAGAATGGAGATTTTCCTAGAACTGGGTCACCCATTAACCATCTGCACCGCCCGGGTTCACACACCTCTCACGTGTAAACACACCCCCACACAGCTCTAGATTCACCCGTCCGCACAAACAAGTGCAGCATAAATGTTTAAAGTGCTGAGCATAGAAGATACTATCGGGAGAGTACACAGAGCGACACACACATGCGCTGGACCGCAGAGGATATACCGCAGAAATCGAATGCCTTGTTGGTCAACCAGGAGTCGGGGTGAAAGGACGCAGGCACAGGCTAAAAGACACTTCTTCCAGCACACACACACACACGATCCAGGAATAGTGGAAAGTAACTGATTCCCAGAATCCAATCAAATGATAGGCACACTCTGTATGTATTTACGACTACCATCATGCTAGACTCACCAGTTTCCCGATGGTCGAGATGTAGAACAAGCCCGCACGCGCCATCACCCCGCAACAAATGGCACCGACACAAAACCGACAGCTGCTACACATTTATTTCGCTGTAATAATTCAGCACAAACCCATAGTGTACCCGTGGACATAACGGACGGAACACGTTGCAGACCAGCGATGACTGTAGAGCTGTAGGACTAACAGTAGGACGGAACGAACGCAGAGAGAATGTGCTGCGGACATTTAGGGTCACAATCCGGCCAACTTCCAGTCCACATTCGGTTGGTAATATACCAAAATGGTGACCCAAAGAGGTTGCCGAAAACGCGAATGTTGCTTACAAATATGAATCGCATTGATGTCACGCAATTTTCGGTTCAACAGTGACATTTTGTGTTCTTCGTATCCGGAGACCCGCTGATTCACCTGGCGAAACCCATTACAAACGCACGCATCTTGCCTTCTACCCCCTTACGTGTGTCTGTCCCGACATTATTCAACCGGGTCCGTTGCTCCGCGTTCGGGCGAGGTTACGGTTCCGTTACCAGCCACTGGACGTCGGGGAAACCAACTACAAGAGACCCGCGCGCACACTGTCTGTACGGGTCTGGGCAGCCGAGCGACCGAGCGCGTCGCGGTGGTTGTATCCACCAACACACAATAATTATTATAATTACGGCTAATCACGAATATAATAACGAGCGGCCAGGGACCTTCGTCTACGGTCGCGTCTACGGTCGCGTCTTCGGTTGGTTGCCAATGTGAGGGAGAGCAGATTCGCTAAATCGAGACCTAAAAAGTAGGAGTGTGTAACTATATACACGCGGCGGCAGCAACAAACACAAGGAGTGCGCCGTTGTCTCGAGCACACCACTGGTCCCATCCGGTTAAATAAATATAGGTTTTTTATTCACCGCTAGAACAGGGATCAGGTTGAGCCACACGGGAGACCCTCACGTCTGCGGACACACGAAGGAGAGTTACAGTGTACAGCGAATGGGAAAAACATGCTCGACCAAGCATTATTATCATTTTAAGTTATGCTACAATTATATCTATGACACTGTGTCATAGATGGTCTGGTTCTATTCCTGGCTTCAAGAATTCAGCACTCTCAACTTCAATCTGCTGAAGCTACAAATACTACATAGTAAGGTGGGTAGTAATAATGCTGCTACCTTGTTGCAAACTCTACTCTGCTGAACTGTTCTTGTTCCAAAACCCAAAAATAACACCACTTTCATAACATCAACAATTAAAATAGTTCCATTGCAGCAAAACGCGACAAGGCAGAAAGGGCCCAACAAACCCAAACTCTCTCCTACCTCTCTAGCTACACTTAAATCATAAACTCGCGACAGAAGCTCCACAAATAGCAACCGACGCCAGATACGCCGGTAACATTGTCTATTGCCACCGCATGAATCCTACTCAAAAGCCGGCAGGCTGCCGTGGAACTATGTGTGTGTTTTGCGATCACCACACCACACGAATATCACCTCCGTTGAGGATCGTTATGTTTGTTGCGAGATCTATCTAAGCGCGGACAACTGTATTGCAAACATATCGGACCAGCGCAGCGAACCACCACCAGCGGCAAGGAAGCAAAGAAGCGCCGACGGATTTTGTGTCTCGCCGTCATACACACTCCCACCAGACCGACACAATCACACATCCCAGAGTACACAGAAAAGAGCTAGCGTTGTGAAAATCATGTCTGGAGCACGCTCGCAATATGCATGTTGACTGTTACTCGGCCTCAGAGATTCCCGGGCAAGATACAGCAGAGGAACGCATATGTCTGGTGTGCTCCAGCGAACGTTTGACGCGTCGCCGCTTTGCTCGACATCTTGCAGCAGCCCCTCCGATGCCGACCGACCCGCGACTCACTTGCACTTGTCGAGATAAACGTTAAATTTATTTCATGTCAGCTCATCTTTGCGCGTGAGCGCAACATCAAACTCATCAGTCCCGATCACTCCCTCTCTCTCTCTCTCTCTCTGTGGGGTGGCATCAGGGTGGTGGATGGCGGTACAACAGCAGATAAAATATGGCTGAATGCAAAACGAAACCTTCGATAGTCCTCGGGTCGCCGATTTGGAACGGTTAGACAGCGCATTGCCGGGGACGAGAAGTTGGACAACGTTGACAACGAGAAGCTGCCTATTTGCAACAACGAACTGCTCGGTTATTTCATCTCTGCTCCATCTTTGAGGTTGAGAGTGGCGATGATCTGCGTGTCAAGAGAGTATAACAGAACTAGCAATGAAGGCATACAAGCCTACAACATACAACCTTTATCATAAAACCATGTAAGAGTACAGTAAAACTTAACACACACAAGACCTCTTGTCTTGTTATCATTACGTTCAACTACTGCACAATGTTCGCTGATGCGTCACCGACCCTAATTATTAAACTGCTTCTACTTCATTACGTTCATAATGCGCCTCCGCCTGAAGCATGTAAATTAGCCTCACTCTAAGCGCCACACCAAAGGGCGCCACACAGCGGCAAATATCCACGGCAAGCCGGGACGAGGCAACCGATTACGGATGGTTCAAGGGCGAACGGGTGGACACAATAAAGTGCACGAGCGTTGCAGCATTCGCACTTACATTACACGACACAGAATCTTTCCCCCAGCCGGCCGAATGCACACAATGCACATCGAGAAGATTAGCTTCTCCCCTGATGGCAGTAGCAAACGCCCCGTCCCCAAGCGCGCGTGAAAGCCATCACACGAGAAGCACGGTTCGGTGTGCCGCGTGTAGCTTTGGATTTATCACATGCGATTCTTCCGGACGTCCTGCTGCAAACTAAGCGCTAGCGAGCGGTTAATTGAATTTTACCAACACATTGGACCGCATTCAATCCCGGCCGCGAAGCGCGCCAAAAGGGAACGCCAGCAATGTTGTTGTGCGCAGAGAACGCACGGATCGATGATTCTGTGCAGCCAAAGTGCAGCCCCTATGGTCTCCCAATATGGGAAAGGAACTCCCTTGCACAAGAAGCAGCGAGTCTATTGAAATGCCCGACACGATGCGTTATTGCTTATGCAACCACCCTACCGTACCAGCGGTTCGCGCTTCTTGCAAACACAGCTCCTGTTCCAGCCATGCTTAGAATTTTAAACATCAATGTAACGCGGGGGCGACAGTGAAATCACAGTAACGCTCCCTTCCAAACCTTCATCTCCCCCAACACACACACCGATAAGGTTCGATAGAACGCAACAATACCAACAAATATCGCCGTCCGGCATCCAACGGTCTTCCCCCATTGCTGTTGGTGTATTTGCATTGAGGTGCAATCATTCTCCTTGCCTCCACAGCGCTATCTTTTTGCATTGTTTCACAACAAGACATCACCATATCTGTTAACAATCTTCGCCCTGCACCGTTCACACTTTCCATCTACATCTAGCCGGCGCAGCGGCAGATCCATTCTTTTCTATGCATCGGCCAAACACATCCTTGCACATTACCAATGGAAATCAACGCTCAAAACAGTGAGGGGCGCGAAACAAACAGGAAACCGTGTGCGGATCGCACACAAATTATGCATACGCATACGCGGCAGGGCGATTAGAACATTCGCGGCATACATTTCACCCCTTTTATGGCAACACCAAGCTGCACACTGTTGGTGCATTTTTTATGCATGCGGAATCACACAGTTGCAGTGTATGCAGACTCGGAGGATTAGAATAGCGAAAGGATGCTCGTTGTTCGACAGGGGTAAAACTTCCTATAGCCTTGAAATTATTCCTGTGTTTCGAAGCAGGCAAGGTTGACTTTTTAATCATTCGCAAACTGTTGCTACCTCACTGTCCCCGATATGAGGACTTCCTGGGAACTAGCACAAACCCCGGAGAGCTGTTTCTAAGCTGTTCTTCACCCGAATGCCTTCTAAATGGGCAGAACACTTTGTAACCAGTCTGGTTAACTCACACACGGCACATGCATGCTTGTCTGGCACGCTCTCACGGTGGCCTTCCTCGTTTTGGCTCAAGATTTATGAGGTTCAATCCCAATCGACAGCCGTGTGCGCCGACATCAAAAAAAAAAACCGCAAACCATCCCAGTGAGATGTTAATTGTCAATAATAATTAATTGCCGACTCTGAAACAACGCGACCGAAATAAGCACCAGCTCTCTCGACGTTCTTCGATCTACACCAGCAGCAGTAGCAGCAACAGTTAGTGATCGCGAAATAAGCATACGGGCACCCAGGGGAAGACAGTTGCGATACGGCACCACCAAACAGAGCGAGCAGTGTAGTGCAGAAAATTCAGCTACCACTCGGTGAAAATCTAACGCACCCAAAATTAAAAGTGTCTCAACTAGCCCGGGGCTAGTTCAAGAGCCGAGCAAGTGCATCCTCTCGTGCAAGTACACACACACACTATCGGCGGCAAGCAGAGCAATGTCGCGCATACTTAGTCGCGGATATTCCACCCAGCATACTATGCCGCGCGCGAGAAGATGGACCCAACAACATTACACGTTAGAGTCTGGCGGTGGCATATTTTCGGATGCATCGCCATGCTAAACCAACACACACAAGCACAACTTGTGCTAGACAGTAGTGCCGCACACCTTTCCTATGCCCTCTCTCACCCATTGCACCAACCAAAAATGACTCGTGGCAGTACACACACGCGTAGTCTAATCAAATAAACGATCGGAATGTTAATTGCTCTGCGGTAGTGAAGGTGATGGTTGCGGTTGGCGTGCGTGATGGTACGGCCAATGATAGCTAACCCACCCCTTTCTGCTCAATGTAGTAACAACCTAAAATCTCATCTCTTGCCACTCTTTTGGCCACATCGCACACCAGAGTTTTACTTTCCTTTCGATAGCACATTTTGGTTCTGCACACACACGGGGCAAGATCGCTCGCCAACGATCGGCTGGGAATTGAACTAGATGTCAATAACATAAATTACGGCCAGCAAGTAACGACTCAACAGCGCTACACTCAACTGACGACAGCCAAAAATGTGAAGTACTTGTTCGAACGTTTTCCCCTCACGGTCGAAGCGAAAGTGAAAAAAGGAAACAATCGATAGAGGGGTATTGTGAGGTTTGATACCGGGTGAATGACAATGTTGCAAATATTCTAAACGATGCCAATATTGTATGTGCTCTAACGCCAAATATAACAATACCATAGGTTTGAAAAGCTTCGTCTAGCACATCTTATTCTTATCAATTTGTTCCTTGCCTGCTTTGCTGGTCAAGGTCATCGTCTAAACCATATCCATGCACACATCCGCATATTCTGTGTGCAAAAAGAACAGCTGTTTGATCTCCTTCTTCTCCCTGGAGTTATCTGTGAGCCTTTTTTGGGAACAAGTTCATTCAAACTAATTTGTTCTTCCAAGGTTGGAACTAGGAACATTTCATTGTTACTCTCAAACTAAGCTTTTACTGACTAAGCTGTCTAAACATTATGTAAATCCCTCTTTTAGAGCCTCAACCATTCTATGGTTTATTATCAAGAACAAAACACATGCACAGTGCCCCAACCAACACGTTGCATCCATCCTCATTAGCTCGAGTGTGTTCCCATGGTTCCTCCAAAACGCATTACGCAATCGATACATGCCTTCATGATGCGCATGATGCATGCGATACGAGAGACAGCGAGGATGGGTGTTCCAATGTGTGACCAGGGATCGTGGGTGATCTTGAAGTGCCACTCCTTCGCGCACACACACACATACACACAGTTACCGCCATTATTTTCCAGTGAAACCGCGAGACGCAATGGTTGAAGGGCCCTCTCGAAACAGACTCCCCTCTCTGCACTTCCTCTCTTTATTCTCTGCATCGGTTCAATTCGTTTGATACGACGACAGCGCTAACTGTCACGTGGTAGACAGGAGGAGAGATGCGAAGGAAGCAACGGTGTATGTGGAGTGCGGAACGGCAGCTGCAACTGCGGTTGCGGTTTTCCATTTCCGTCGCTTCTGTTTCGGTCGCGATGCGCACGACGCGCGCGGTAGATCAAAGCAAAAGTGCACCCACCGTCATAGGCCACCCAACACCGTCCGACTGCTGCTGCACCCTGGAACCGGTGCAAACAGCCTCGTTCGCATTCACACCACATAGTCACCTCGTTTTTTCCCACCAGACGCTCCTCCGTGGGGTTGGGACGGGCAAGGCTAGCAAAAAAAAAAAAAAAAAAAAACACAATGGGCCATTTTTACAGACGACAACACAGCCCGCGCGACGGTGACGGGGGCTCTATGGCGCTCATACTTTGCTAATTTGAATATTTGCGCATTAGTTAGAAGGCGGTTTTTTATGTTCGCTGTTGAACACAGTTGATGCAGTTCAATTTTTATTTTCATATCGAGAGCTTTTTATCAGTCTCCCAATTATTAACTGCATCGTCATCTTTGCACGTGTCGTGTTGGCGCACGGATTGGAGAAGGGACAACATTCAAGCAATTACATTTTACACAACACAACCAGTATACGAAACAATATTAATTAAGGACCCATTTTATTATAACAGTCCTTAGTCGCTTGAGTATTAGAGCCGCTAGAACTATACATAATGACACAAGTGTTAACATAAAACCCAAAAGAACGCGGAAAATAACAATTAATTTGCCTCACTTTACTAACAACGCGGTAAACAGGAAAAGTGATGGATGAAAAGTCACAAACAACGAGCTTCAATTTGATATGCAAATCTGACTCTCTATCTCACACACATACACACATGTCACCTGCGTTGCATTATGGATGCATATAGATCACTATTCAAAGGCCACACGATTCGTTGTGGCACTTTCAAACGTTCATAGAGAACGAGAGAGAGAGAGAGAGACTCCGGAGAGCAAGATTGCAAGCGGCAGATAAATTCGACACCAACAACAACAATACCGGACTCCGATGACTGCGTTTGTATCCATCCGGTCCCGCAGGGTAGGCATTATTCATTCTAGCGCTGATCTCAATTCATGCAAGTCGCATGGTACCCAGCCGAAGGACACCAGAACTTCTAGCAGTTGCTTGGTCGCTCCTAGTTGCCTTGAACACCTTAGAATTTCTTGAGGCGATGCCGGTTTTTTTATTACGCACACCACACGACCGACCGAAATCCTTCAAGTGTCTGGAACATATAAATCACTTCTGCGGTTCTATTTTTATGCCTTTTGCTTATGCTTTCAATTCAAATGCCTCGTAAAATCTTATGTTTTCAAATTGAAAACAACAGAAAGAAGGATATAATTGCAATTGTTTCTTGAAGTTTGCTTCACCGTCCTCCATGGCGCTGCTATTTTGCAACAATCTAGCCTTCTTCCTTTCCAATTGACACGTGTTGTCTCTTTGGTTCACTCCTGTCAGCTCAGCTAAACGTGAAGCTTATCGAAGCCGTCGTGCAGTACACAACGCGTTTTTTTTGCGTGTTTTACCGCTGGCAATTGCAATTATTTCCCAACAGTGTAGATACTTTTTATCGACCGCATGCAATCGTGCCCTGTGTCTGGCACTTCTCGGTGGTGCTCTATCAGTTTTATATCAGCCCCCTCTACCTTCCCACCGTACACAAAAACGGGACCGATTGGCGGCTAGTCCATCAGGGAGCGAGGAAACCCTCTTCGGTAGTTCAACTCACTTTTAAGCTGCAGCTTATCTGTCGGTCGAAAAAATTGCCATAATGCTGGGTTGGAAAATAAGCAATATCCGAACGTCGAACATGTCAACCTGTCGACGGGCGTGGAGAAGCGTGAGTCGCTTTTCGTGCTCGGCGACGGCTGAAGGTGAAACAAAACAAAGTAACCTAAGTCAGACGATTATCAACCTGACAGAGGTGAACGACAAATTAAGGTCTCGGGATAGACTTATTCAATGTCCGTCGACTTGGCACAAAAGATCAGGTTGGAAAGCTAATTGCTTATAGCACCACATTGAAGTACAATTGATTGCTTTTTCCAGAACAATATTTCAAGTGGAATCGATTCCATTATTATAACCTCAGATATCAAACGCCTTGTGGTAATTGTATTTCGCCACTCTTATCCTAAAACAAAGCTACAAATCACCAGTTAAAAACGAACAGTTTCAGCAAGTTTTGATACAGTAGAAAGTAGAATTCTGGCACATCCAAGCCTTACAACGCCGAACACCTAAACAACCCACTAGAAAAATTTGTTGTTAAAACAAACCCCAAAACCAAATCTATACTACTTCCCCACTGTGTGTGTCTTCTAGCGAAAAGTTCGTGTTCTCGTCCAACGCACTTCAAATCTTTTTTTTTT
>AXCO02008035.1:0-13861 GCA_000473525.2 Anopheles melas
TGTCTCTCTGTTACTCTCTTCGTGGGATGGTGTCCCTCGCAGTACGAAATTCCATTGGTTGGGTTCGCATCGGTTGGCATTAGAGAGGAGCTGGCTCATCGCCCTTATGCACAGACGACCCTATTTCAAGGCTCTCATCTCTCTCTCTCTTTGGACGTTCATGGTACAGTTTCTGATGTGAAAAAGGCCGCATGTGGCAGCCACAGAGAGCCCCAGACGAGGTTACTCTCGCGTTCGCGAGTTGCGTGTGAGATTGCGCTTTGATTTTGGGCTGATCTTCACCGATCATTGCCAGCACTGTTGTGGAGTGCGGCATGGGCACTGTCGCTCGCGCGTTCTCACAGTTTCTCTTGCGTAAGCATCATCAGTCGTTCACGTATGGCACACCGTTGAGCAGGGCAAGATCACCGCAAGAAGATCACACGCAGCAAGGTTGAATTCTAGTGGAGTTTGTTTAAAAGTTAAATAATGCCGATCTAAACACGATCAGTTCGCATACAAGTAGCATAGCAACGGTCATAAAGAGACTCGACGACGCTGTCATGAGTCACTGTTGAAGCAGCAGTTCCGACACACATTTTGTGCTTACACAGATGTTTCGATAACAACCCTAACAAAAAAAAACTGCAACATACACACATTACCCTCAAGCCCTGTCGGTCAATGCAATGTACTTTATTTTGAAGCACAACTTTGACAACCAGTCGACAAAAACAAGCAACAAAACATGAGCCACCGCCAAACCAAAATAAAAGGAACCATTTCAGTTGCTTCAATTTTCCGCTGGAACCACTTCTTCCATCAACGAACCCACAAGGAGGCCGGGGAGGGCCTTTTGTTGGATCTAGTTCAACAGTGTAAAGCAGCGACCCCAGGGTAGGACAAGCCTGTAAACAGCAGCCTGTAAATGGTAGAACCGATCGCTGACCGTAGCTAATATGGTCATTCCAATGCAATCAAGCTTTTCCTTCTACGAGACACGACCGACTGCGATACTTTGCTGGCAGTCCGATCTCCGGACGATGGCTTGTTGGCTGGCAAACGAGAAAAAAAGAGGGGCACCTACTACTAGGGTCTTCCGACGTGTACGATGCTTCAACCATATTAACGTTAATAAGCCAATTTGGCAGTTTAATGATTCGACTTCTTCGACGAAGCCCGACGAATAGCGCGTTCCGTGGGATCGGCCACAGCACCAGCAATAGAGCCCAACCTACCATTTCCTCCGCCACTATGGGAAACAACAGCCACGGCGGAGATGATTGATACCTAAACCGAGGGAAGCAATTTCTGCTGGTATGTATACCAGACAGACAAACGGATACAATGTAAAATGGAAGGAAGCGTGTAGAACCAAATATCACGGTTGATTCGGTGTTAGGAATACGGCACAAGGCTACGAAAGATGCGTGTACCGCAAATAAGTCATTAATCGGTCACTAAAACATTGAAACCCTCGTTTTATTAGGATGGGAGGGCATCCAACCCTGTAAGCAACTGTTGTGCAGAAGAGCACTAGCAGTCAGAAGACGCACTAAGATCTCAATTAAATCGATCGACGCACTCGACAACTGACCGTGGCACATTTGGGGGAAGCGTGTGTAACGCACCGATTGACTACACCCAATCTCGTCGACATTCCAAGTTGCTCCTAACATGACGACACAAAACGAACTGCTGGTAAAGCACTCGATCGCTAACGGTAGTAAGGAAGGAGGAATGATCTTTCAAGCGCACCACCTTCGCGCCGGATAACGGGTGCTACTTACTTGACTACTTTCCGTGACGTCGTCCTCATCGTGAACAACGCCCTCGAGCAGATTGGGAGCACTCACCTGCAAAATGAAGAAATGTAACGAAAAGAAACAATTAGAAGATTGACTTACTGATGATTTACACCGTAACGATCCATATTTACGGTTTTGTAAGGTGACAAGACAAACACCTCCAACGACAAGACATTGATTGGTTTATTTTTTTATATATTGCTCTCCAACATACGTCGGATACGCAGGCGTTCGTGTAGAGGCGTTGGGCGCGTGTGTAGTTTGACACGTTTTGTGGCTGACAACACATGGCACTCGGTTGTAAATTGATACCGACACTTGCGCGATCGCACGTGAATTTGCAATGTGCCTGCCCGAGACAGTGGAGAAATTCGCCAGCTCACCAGCGTCAGCGTTAGAATGACAGTTGAGTTAAGCGAGCGGACAATTGCGGCAAAAGGCCACAATGTTAAAACCAACCATAACTCTTATTTACATTGGTTCATAAAAAAGAAAGTCTTCAAAAGATAGTAGAGCGGATCATCACAACACAGTAGCAGAAACCATTATTCCCACCGACTTTCTAATTTGGCTTTGTCTAGTTTACCCCGTGCGCAGAGTTATGATGTGCTAGGTAGTGCATGGTTTAGGCAGAGCTAAATTTGGATTTCCCATTCGGTCCTAATATCGTAAAACCGTTGAAATGCATTTGGTTTTTGGCATTTGGTAGTGTAACGCTTTCTCTATTTATCAGAACTTATCTTACGTTTGATACATTACATTTTGGGAAGCATAACATACTATTATAAGTTTGATGAATTGATCATACAAGATCGTATAAACTAGGGACCACCAGCTAAGCCGAAAAAAGGTAAACCTCTAAACAGTAATCATCGACATTAGCAGCGGGTATGTGCTGTTACCAACCACCAAGTTCAGTTGTCCTTGGTCTAAAAGCGCATGCTAAATACCCTCCCGAACGATCGGACACCTTCTTTCAGTGTCTGTTTGTGATGTTTTACCGACATCCGGAAGACGTTCCCCAAACGAGCTAATAATAGCAGAGGGTACACTATTATACACATCCAACAGTCTGTAGACTCTTCTCAATCAAGAATAAAGCAGAATCTTACGAATAAAACGAATAAATGAACAGGTAAAACTGGAAAAGGAACGCGCAGGACAGGAGAAAGCTACGCTCCGGGACAAAACAGACAGGGCGTTCCAGCTAGCTGTCAGAAGAGGTTCCGGAGGTTCCGCTTTAATGATGAACACCTCAACCCTCCCGTATTCTCTTTCTTTCAGTTTATTTTTTATTGCCGACAACCAAACAAATGCACGACAAAGAGCCACAAAATACGTACAGCAGTGCATGTGGGCCTGCAAACGGAACAAATCACACCAAGCAACTCGCACGAAGGGAAGTTCGAATGGAACTGGAAGTTCCATTGCATCGCTTTCCTCATTACCGTACGTATGTTAATAAGGTAATGAAGAGCATTTAGGACAACGAGTCCAAACCATACCCTTTTTTCAGCTCTTTCCAACGTCGACACACCGGAAGTGACGCACACATCCATTAGAGTAAAGATCTCGAGTGGTGGTTTTCCGCTTTTTTGTTAACATCGTTCCTTCCTTCCCGTTCTAAACTGTCACACGCCCGTACGATCTTCCCTGGGAACTTAACTGCTTTCAAGAGTGGACCGGAAAAAAGATTTCTTCTCTCCGAACGGAAAACGCTGTCAAATGTGCAAATTGCGTACACGATTCACGGGTGCAGGGTATGGGTCATTTACATTAGAATTCCACTTTTGCGCAATGAGCATGCACGTGCACCATTCTAACGTGACAAAAACGATCCTTTCTACCGGGTGTGAGTTGGGTTGTAAAACATGGACCCGCTTGAAATTGGAACCACCCTTTGTGCATTGTGCCGACAACGGAACGCAACGAGAAGCAGATTCATTTCATATTTGCGCGCCCAAAAAAAAGGAAGAAGAAATCGCGTACAAAAGCAACAATTTGCACATTTGCGCAGCCGTATAATTATAGCGTACCGGGAGACGCTATGCCACTCTTTTGATGGATGATTTACGACCCGAGCGAGTTTGGGCACGAAAAACGGTTTTTATTTTTGATAATTTATTCGCCAAACTTCAAAACACGAGTACCATCGCGTAAAACATTCGTACCACAGCACAATCGTTCGTTATTGATTGCTCGTATTATTAAAACATTAATTTGCATCGTTCGGGCCCCACATGTACTACTGGGACTCTGTGGTCGGTGAGAATCACCACAGCGGAAAAGTGGCACACGTGACACGAAAGTTGGTGTGACAACGCTGCTGCGGGCAACAATCATAATTTTGCAAGGGTATTATTATACTGTTTGGTGGAGCATTTTTCTTCACAAAAATGTTCCTACAATTTGTGTTCTCCCTTTTACAAAATATGCCATCATTCTTTACAATAATTGCTTTCTTTGGGAGTTACTGTTACTGCTTGGCTTTTTGGAGTTGGTTGTTAAGATAGTCCGGTTTGCATAGGACCGCAGCGCCGCTTCCAGAGTCAGCCAAATCAAAGCTGTAAATATGCTACTTAACCGACGCAGCTTCTCTCAAGCCGACCCATTTCCCACACTGATAAACAACTGTTTGCCAATGTACAGATTCGCCGTGCGGGGAAAGGCCTCCAAATC
Organism: Anopheles melas; assembly: GCA_000473525.2. Classification (NCBI taxonomy): domain Eukaryota; kingdom Metazoa; phylum Arthropoda; class Insecta; order Diptera; family Culicidae; genus Anopheles; species Anopheles melas. The sequence continues at coordinate 4,467 of AXCO02008035.1, forward strand.
GGTCGGAACGACAGCGAAGTAGTACCGCCGACTGCATTCGAAATACGCACAATTTAATGTTCATAAATTACGATAATTGATTCAAATCGAGGCCATAATATCCGCTTCCCATCGACAAGGGTGTCGGTCTTTTTGAACAAGAGTCTTTAGGAGTGTTCCAAAATACCGATGCCGGTATGCCGTTTGTATGACCGGTTTGCTTTGCTTAAAACATGCGGACAGGAAACACAGGGCCCCGATACCGGATGGACACATACGAAAATGTTTCGTTATATTGGCTATTATTCCAGATCACTGTATATTGGAGTAAGTTGTTAAATTTTAACAGGGATTTGCTAATCAAATTCTAACTTTTCCAATCAGGGATGCGTTTTGTCTTCACTTTATTTGGAATGCATTTTTATCTGCCCAACAACGTACAGTCATGGCACCAGAGACGAAGTCCACCGAGACCGCAAGAATGATGAAGATTACTTCAAGGTTTCGATCCCCCTCCATTATGTCCACTAACGGGCATCCGCCGTACACCGTTACGGCTCTCGACAGGCCGAGAGGGAACGAAAGACCTTTAACACCCGGAACGGATCCGTACCGGTTGGGCGCCGAAGAGAGATACGCACTTTTACGATGCAATAATTTAACACTGTATAAAGTACACTTCTGTGCCCAATCGGAGCAGCTACTCGGACCAGGAACCGGTGTGGTAGATATCTGATCACTACAAAGCATAACTACTCCGGGAACGAGTTCACCCAACCGTTGTGAGTGTTGCAGCATCGGAGTGTGTCTTACTGCATCATACATCATCGTTATTCTTGTCGGTCGGTGAAGTTTGCCATAATTTCCGAGCTTCATTTCACCGACCTACAATAACCCTCGGATTGGCACAACCGGATTGAGCTTAGAACGTCTCCCGCATAGCTCTGGCATATCAATCCCTGTACGTAATAGCACGAGAAATTGGTTGGAATTTCACCTTCAACGGCATCTTGCGCTATGACACACACACACACGCACTTAGTGTCCGCAAAATTGTTCGCTTTGTGTGCCCCTTGCACGGTAGCACCGAGACTCGGCTCTATCAGGCAAGTTGTTCGGCAAGAGATAAGAAGAGATGGTAAGGAGACGGAGGATAATTTATTTCCCTTTGCACTGCCACTGCATCACATTCTCCGAAAGCAAATCTCAACCGGGGCAACATTATTTCCCATGATAAATGTATCATAAATGAAGCATAAATTCTTGCGGAGACAGGCGTTGGTTGTGCGTAGTTAGCGAACGTGTAGAAAAGCAGATGATCGGAGCGCGATGAAGGGAGATCGTTAGAAGCCGAGGCACACTTGCCGGCGAGAGCCAGTTTTGTCCGTAGGTCAAGTTCAAGCAACTGTGCCAGTGCCAAAAGCCAGTGTTTCGAAGCCATTACTTGGAGACATAAAAGGGGATTTGTGGGTTAAAAAAGGGATTATAATGATAGCTCTACGATACAACAGCACGTGCCACCGTCATCACATCTGTGTGCCCTTTGACGGGAGCGAGAAAATGCATCAAAACTATCATATGCCATCAATGTGAGGAACGCTTCAACAACATGTGTTAACGATGCCCGTCACACCTTAACCACGCAACGCGAAATCGGAATCGGTGTCACGTGCCTCCAAACGGGATGCTGAACTCAGACGAACTTCTCTAGCACGATAGCACGTATGCACTAATTATAGCGCGAATCTTACGTCTAGCAAGGTCTAATTACGATCTTATCGAGCACACCTCATCCCCGCTTCAGAGATTCATGCATTTCCATGAACTGTGTGCCGCCGGAGAGAGAGAGAGAGAGAGAGAGAGAGAGAGATCGGTGAGCAGGAGGCCAATACAATTTGCCAAGCACACACAATAGAGCCCTGCGGCAGGTGGAGTATTCTTATGTGCTAAAAATAGCTCCGTACACTGATTGCTGGGAGATTATATCGAGCGGATTTTTGTTGTACAGCCATTCAGGCGGGAATGATCATTTGCAAGCAATCAAGAGAATTAAGTGTACATTTCTTGGGATTGAACATTCTAATTCATTCTCCACGGTTTTGCGTTCCAAGTAACGAGAAATTGACTTCCCATTTACGATGACAGTCTTCAGCTGATCAGCTCCCCACTAATAGAAATTCCGCTATGTATTACCATCTTGGAAGTGATTTCCATAGCATATGCACTAAAAAGGCAACTCGTAATATCGTTTGAAAGGTGGTCCCCAGTGCAACAAAGTATCGGACCAATCGTCCCTATCCATTGAGCTGTGCAGCTCTATCGGTCGGTCTCTGCCACTAAAAATCCCATCCGCGCCGATGCGCCGATTGCAGCCCAGTGTCCACCCAAGACTGTCCAGATTGGCCACGGCTTTTTATGCAGGCAATGAAATGCAAGCTCACATACATTAATACGATCCAATCAAAAAGAAATAAATACAAACCGTCGACATATCCAGCGTTCTTTTCTTCTTCTTTTTTTGCCATCCAAACCTAACCAAATGGCACGTTCTATGCGTTACGTTCTAGCAGCAACTCCCATGGTCATGACCCGCCGATGTCGTTGTCGGCTAAACACCACAGATAGGGGTGGCCCGTGTGTGTCTGTGTGTGTGTTTTCGTTTGCCTAGAATAAATATTGCTCTACAACGGAGTGTGGCTTTCCCGAGGCCAGCTTAAGCTAAGCAAACGGTAGCTGCTCCTCATCGTTCCCTCGTTTGGGCGGCGTTGTGATAAACTTTCTGGCCCCTTTCTACTTCATTATTTGCATGACACGCGAGTACCACTCTCGGCCAACCGTTTCCCTTGCTACCTTATGTGTCAATAAGACGCAGAAGCAAACGAAGGCCCTTTAAGAAAAGCTTCGATGCAATCGCTTCCGCCGCTACGGTGTATCAAGTGTCACATGCACCAATGCTCTCTATGCATTTGTGCTGCTGGTTTGCATTTAAGAGGCGCATCCGCTTAAGCTCACACGGCAGAGACGACTGCAACAATGTTGCGCAGTGTAGAGAAGAAAAATCGTTTCTCATGAGCTCTAGAACATCGCGGCATCTTGCGGACTTGCGGGAGAGTGCATACATCTTTTTTTTTTCGTTTTCTACTGCCACTTTCGTTCCCCGAATGGGCTTGTCGTGCATTTGGAATCTCGTGGGAAGAAATATCTACCGATAACGGGTTTCGTGCACCTCTTCAGGGGCAACATTTTGAAGCGGGCCGCCCGCTTATAACCAAATTGATGCGATTCCGTTGGTTTGATCGTGCCTCTTCTCAAGTGGTGGATAGCGTTCTTGATGATCCGCCGCGGCTTGCGTATGCACTACTTGATCAACACACGCCCGCGACATTAATGTTTCCCAAAGTGGCATCGTTACCCGTTTTCAGAGACTGTGCCTGGGCTGCTACCTGAGCGATCGTAGAAATATTTTTGTTAAAAACAGACGACCCATCCAGGACGGCTTCCGTACACATTCCATATTTGATAGGCGACGACGCGAGTGCGCCACTCGTACGGGGAAAAACAGTCGGGAAGAGCGCACAAACATTAGACGGTGATTGATTTAGGATATCGCTAGATTAACACACGGAAACGATCATCAAACGTTTACCAAGCAAATATAATTGACCCGTTTTACGTGCTCGATAGGGTTTATTACTTTTTTAAAGCTACCTAAAGTACCAGGTTCTATTTGAACTTCTACGCATTTCTGAGCACAGAAAATTATCCCTCCTTTCGTCTTCAGCAGATATTCGTGTTCTTGAGCCTGGTTCTAAGTAAAGTAGTATCCCCTTTGTATCACCAAATTATACAACAGCTTAACGCTAATCGTTACGTTGTTTGATAAGTCACTGACAGTGATGGATTGTGGAGCAAAAGTCATGTGGCACGGACGAGCGTTTGGTATTTATTTTATGTTCAACAAACCAATCTCAAACAAAATTGATTCTTCATCGCTCGAACCCTGCACTTACTGTTTGTTATTGAATGTTGTTTATACTTCAACTGCACTCCAATCGTTTCAAATTTGATAAGAGCTCCAATAGTATGTTGGGAATTAAAAAAAAAAGACCACCAATCATATGTCCACTCACATACAAAACGGGAAGTCGATGCCCAGTTATCAGCAGAGCCAAAAGAGCATTAATCCAAAATCCAAACTGACCGACCACACACCCTGATCTGTCTTCAAATTCAATTTCGATGACGTTAGTGACCCGCTTCTTCTTCAACTATTGTAGCGAAACAATTAAAATGAACGTCATTCGATGCAGGAGCCACTTTAAACGTACCTTTTATAGCATGTAAATGAATATGGCGTGGCGCTAGAACGCATTATCCATCCCCTAATTCTGCTATCCCGTTCCACATACCAAGACAAACGTGATTTCGGTCGATCGATCGATCCAAAATGAAAGACACAAGGTTTACGCAAATGCAAAGATAACAGTGTTTTGCAACAAACGCATCCATCGACCTTGCACACGGCTACACTTCGCCAAACCCTTTCGTCTAACCTTTGTTGAAGTCGAAAGGGGCCCCCGCACAATGCCGCTGCTAATTTCCGTGGGAGCACGACTTTTCGGAATCCAGTGCGTAAACGCATCCGCCTCTACGCAACAAACAAAAAAAAACCTAAACACTCTCATTATCGACCCGCACGGCGTGGGTTTCGAGCATATTGATAATTAGACAGCAACACAGTGGGGAAGCAGCATCCAACTCCACCCTTCACGGATGTGGGGAATGTAACCTGCTTTCTGACTTGTGTGAACCCACGAGGCAGGTGGAGAAGTGCGCTCGTGCGGTTATAATTGACGAACGACGAACTATGCAACAATGGAGAAAAAAGTTGATAAATAGAATAGAAATGATTGTTCGGGCGAAAATCAATTGAATTGATATCGTGGAAAGTGTACGATTGTACGAAGCGACATTCAAAGATATCGCTGATCTTCAGCATTCCTATTACACTGTTACCGATCGGGTGATCGGGAACAACATTAGAATAGCGACACGGAATCGGCAACTTACAACAAACATTGGAGCTACGATACTAATACACACTGCCTGTCAACCATTAGGCCGATATCTGAGCTGGGCACTTACTCCAATCTTGTCCAAACTGCGAACCGACGCCTGATGAACGCTGGTAAATGGGCGCTGCGGTACCAGCGCCTTGCACATCATCATCGGCACATCTTCTGCCTCATCCGCCGGTCGAACGTTCCGCCGCCTCGGTTCCTCCTTCCCCTCCAGCGTGTCGTCCCCTTCCTCGTCCGACTCGCCAATGTCGGAAGTGAGGGGCGTACAGCTATGGCTGCGCAACTTATTACAGTGGGCCGGTTCGCTGGCGGACCGCTTCAGAAAGCTCGCAGTAGTGGTGGCCGTTGCAAACGCCGCCGCACCAATAATCAGCCCCGCCAGCCCGGTCGTGGTCGAGCCGCTGCAGGTGGAGATCGAGCTGGCCCGCGGTGGATCAATCCGGAAGCTCGGCAGTATGGGCGGCTGCAGCTCGTACGAGCAGTCGGGCGATATTTCAAAGTGCACCAGCTTGGTGCTGACGCGGCGCTCCGTCGTCCTGCCGTTGCCGATCGTGCCGACGAGCGGCGAATGGTTTGCATCATCATGTTCATCATCGTTGTTCGTGTCTTCCGGTTCCTCGGCCTCTTCCACGTCCGAATGCGACGGTTCACATTCGTACGAGTAGTCATAGTTTTCGCCCCACACGAGCGTCCGATTGAGCGAGTCGGACTCGCGGCGCACGAACGACACCGACAGCCGGCGCAGGTTGTCCTCCGTAAGGGCCGGCGAGGTACAGCGACTCCCGTTCTCCGAGCTGTTCTCACTGGTCGTCGTGGTCGTCGTCGTCGTCGTGGTAAGGGACCGTTTCGCCCGCGGACTCTTGAGGCCACCCTCCAGGCTGTTGCTTTTCTTTTTGGCGGAGAAAAAGTTCAGCAGATTCCCGTGGGACGGTTGCTTCGGGAGCTCCGAGTTGCGGCGCCGCTGGAAGTGCTTCCGGATGGCGAGCGGCGTACGGAGTGCCTCCTCGAAAAATGCTTTCGTCGAGGAGGAAGCCTTCCGTGCACTGGACTTCGCAAGTGGGCAGCTAATGTCGCCCGTGCTCGGTCCACGGTGGCTGTGCACAGTGGACAGGGCAGCGACTTCCATCGACACCACACTGTCCCGAGGGTGTGACGTCGGCTCGCCAAACAGTAGCCGGTCCGGCTGTCGATGGTCCGGCCGTGGCGAGCTCTTGCTACTGCACGTATCGTACTGGTCCTGTTCCATCGATTCAAAGTCCGAATCAATGAACGATGCGTCGGCCGGTGGTGTAAGCAAATTTAGCCGATAGTTTTCCGCCTCCTCGTCCTCCGCATCGTACCGCGGCTGGGCTTCAGCTTTCGCGTCACCACCACCCTCGAGCCGTATCTTAATCGGCGTAGAGGTTGACCGCTGAGCAAAGCGACCGCGATCATCTTCGCACACGTGTGCTTTCGCGGCATGCTGCTCCTCCGTCTTCACCTTCTTCTGCACGGACGCGTCCAGATCGTTCGCCGTGGTGTCGGAATCGGAGCTGAGGGCGTGCTTCGAATGCTCGCAGGACGGACAGGAGCGGCCCGCCGGGGCAGCCGGAGCACCGAGCAGCGACTTGAACTCGAGCACGTTCTCAAACGACGAATCGTTGGCACTCTTTAGCAGGGCGATAAAATTCTTGCTCAAAACCGGTTGCAGCAGGCTGCTGATGGCGGTCGCTGCACCGGACGATCCGGGCGTGCCCAAATCGGCAGCCGCCGCCGCCGGGCATTCGAACACTGTTCTAACGCTCGTTGTCACCTCGATCCGATTGCCGGGCAGGTGATGGAGAGCGGCGTCCAGGGCGGCCGTTTCGTTGCGCTTCAGTGCACTTTCGTTCTTCGCGGACGCTGCACGATCACTGCCGGGAGACGACACCACCGTGCGCATGATAATCGTTATCTCCGAAGCACTGGGCGGACCACTGTCCGGGCCGGTGTGCGCTGTCGGTGGGTCTGTCACTATCGTTCCCGTTTCGCTGCTGTTTGCCATGATGGACGACTTACTGGAGGAACGATTTTGGTACTGGAAAGCACTTACATACACACAGTCACACGTAGTTTTTTTACCACGAAGGTAAAGGTAAGGGTTCTAACTTAAAGCGGACATTACACTTCACCGAATTTGTTACCTTTGATACCTTTGGATAATTTGATACCTTTGGATAATAGATTACACATTAAAACACACACTCACGCACAATCTTCTCGCTTCAATACACTCACAAATTTGTCCCCAATAAATAACGAGCCTCTCATCACCCCAAATTCGCAACGATCGCCTTTGTCAACTACGCCATCGAAGAGCTGGTTCTGGCAACCATCACACCCCTTATCCCTACTTCTGGCCGCACACCGAAACGAACGAAACCACGGATCGATACGATCCGTTCCAGTCTACATCACACTTCGTTCTAACCAGCCAGGGACAGGTTTTTTTCCGCCCGACCCCACGACGCACCAAAACACACAACCGCGCACATGGCGGGGGGGAAATAATGTGCAACCGCAACCGCTGCCACGAAATGAATCTTCCCGCACACGCAGCACACGCCCATAATTCTTTCCCCCCTTTTTCCATCGTCGGCAACCCCAGGGAGTTCGGGGGAGGGAGAGGGTAACGGCAATAGTGGGCACCCTCGAGAGCACTTGAAATCGAATGTGTTGCGCATGCGCACCAGCGCGATTGTACGACGCGCGCGCCACAGCAGACAGCAAAACGCGCGCGAATGGATCGCCGCAGTCGCCGTTCGGGCTTAATTATCAATCATTATCGATTGCGCGTACACGTTGCTGTGCGTTGGTGGACGGAAGAAAGGTGAAACCGAAATTGGGGAAAAGCTTTTTTCGGGCTTGGAAGTCACGCACTTGGCCGCACGGAGCCTCCTCATCGCCGATGGTAAACTACTTCCGGGGTAGTAAGTAGCGAGGAAGGTATCACGATACGAGTGTTGAATAGCATTAAGTCACTTATACATTACACATTGCACTGTCACGACGCAAAAAATCAAAAAACAGACGCGCATTACATCGATTGCCCGTTGTATTTGTCTACTTCCCCGAATAACCGCCACTCAGCGTTGTGAAGTTTTTGAAAGATGGTTTACGCAGTATCGGCAAAGGGACAAGGCAAACCCTGTTGAACCAAACAGCCCAATCGAATCTATTACACCAGTCACATATTTACCTCCCCATAAATGGGAAATTCAAAAACCTTTTGCCAGTGGATGAGCATTCGATCAGCCGGATTTCCTCCCGCCAGATGGGACCGACGACGGATGCATTAACGAAGTTTAGCACCAGGTAAACAAACGCAAACCCCACCGCCCCTTCTGAGTGTAATGATGTACTCAGTAAAAATGTTGCTACAACTTGTAAACATCAGCACGAAACAAACACATTTGCGCCGAAAGAAGAAAAAAAAACATTGCAAATGGTGATATCATCCTTGGGCCATACCACGGTTGCCGAACCGTCGAATCATCCCGACGATCAAAACAACAGCGCTCAGGTGTCCCGCGACTACCGGGTCCCGGTGGAAAAACAGAGTCTACGGGTGGTCCACTGGTCGTATTTATAGGAAATCTCCTACGCACCAGAAACTCAAAACACACACACACACACACAAAGATGCTTTTGCTTGGAAAGCAGCGTCATCCGGTTCAGGCTGTTGTTTACAGCTGATAAAAATGTAATGCTAAAAGGTGTACACATCCGTGTCTCGACGATCAACGTCACTAGCTGAGCTGACCCACATCATCATTTCCAACACATTTTCCTTAATACCAAACGAGTGCACTTGGTTTATTCTTCCAAATTTTGTCTAATCAGTCATACGCCTTCTAAGAACTTGGTCGGGTATCACGCACGATCATAACATAACACCGAAGGCACCCCTAGCGCGCACAACCTCGTATTAGTTCACACCTTGCTTGCAATGAGTCACTGGCTGGCGGTGTGAAATGATGACAGCAAAATTGATTTAGGGAATTGCTTTAAAATTCCATCCCCCGGAAAGGCGATAAACAACGCGTGCGCACAACATGACTGATCACGTATAACACGCAGTATAACAGTTTTGTTGCCGTCTTCAAGTGATCACCTTTCCGCGCAGAACCAACGAAAGCTGAGCGGTATAATTAAACAATATTATTTATGAAATATTGTTCAAGGTTTCACTCCTCCGCCTCAACGCACAGAAAGATACGCGCCAAAAACATATTCATGGGGCATTGCAATCGATACACTCACAAAACGATTAACACAGAAAAGCAACCAACAGGGAGAAAGTTACAAATTGTCGCC
>KI921353.1:0-14508 GCA_000473525.2 Anopheles melas
CAGGATAGTCAAGTCCTACGCATGATTCATTCTGGGCTTGAGCCCATGACGGGCATGTTGTTAAGTCTAATCAGTTGACGACTGTACCACGAGACCGGCTCAACTGTTTATCGCAATTTTAATAATTGCATGTTTAAGAATGCACAATATTAAATAGGCATTTAGCATGAAATAATCCCAAATATTGCCAATTTTTTTTCTATAACAAGTTTTAAAGAATTCAAGATCATTACAGGCAATTTATTGAAACCACATCGAGCAACCCTGTGCTACACTTTCATGGTGTTAATCAGTATGATTATCAACAAAACTAAAGTCACACAACTAACACCATTTTGCTACCACTCTGAACCACTCTAATCAAAACGACAATTATAAACAGCTCAATCAAATGCCTGATTTAGCCCCCACTTCCCCTAATCTCAGCTCTATGGAGTTCAAAAGGTTAAATCGATTTGGAATCACTTGCAAAGGTTTGTTCATCCCGAGCGTCCAGCAGTATGTGAGTGACGGTGATAGCGCAAACAGCAGCTCTTGACCAGTGTTCCCTGTGCAAGTGCTGATAAACGGTTAAGCTGAAACGATTCGATGGGATTGGAACGTTCGAAGAGATTCTGAAAAGTAGGTTTAGTTAAAGTAGTTTGTTTTAATTTTGCTTACCAGTTTCCCGTAAAAAAAATAAATGTCTTTTTGTGTATAACGAAATATTGCATTGTGAAAGGCACATCATGGCGAGTAATATCCAATGGCGTGCCGTATTGCTGATGTTGCTATTTGCGTCCACCATCGCAGCCGGTCCGGTGAAGCGTCGTTCAACGGAGAGTGAAAAGGCACCGTCCGAGACCGAAATAAGCCAAATAGTGGAATGGATCGAGCAGCGTTATCAGCAAACGAAAGCTCGCCAAACACTGGCTGCCTGGGAGTATGGCTCGAATCTTACGGAGTTCAACCTATCGAAGAAAACGAAAGCCGCTGCCGATTTCGCCGAAGTGGCTAAGGTAAAATGGTGCGAGAGCCATCTTTGTGTTTAAAAGCTAAGGCATGCTACCAATGGAATCCTTTCCTGTTCAATCCCTAGGAAGTCGCGGAGGAATTGCAGCAGTTTAAGACAGATCAGCTAACGAATGCTACGGTGAAGCGGCGAATCAAGAAGCTTGCCAAGCTGGGCTATGCCGTACTACCGGCGGATCAGTTTAAGGAGCTGCTCGGAGCGATCGCTAGCATGGAGTCGAACTACGCAAAGGCAAAGTTTTGTGCTTACGGCGATGCGACCAAGTGCGACCTTTCGCTCGATCCGGAGCTGACGGAAATATTTGCCAACCACCGTGAGCCGGAGGAACTGAAGTACTACTGGGTTCAGTGGTACAATGCGACCGGTGCACCGGTTCGTGAGTCCTTCCAGAAGTACGTTGAGCTGAACCGGCAGGCGGCACTGCGGAATAGTAAGTAGCGCGGAAGCGGCATTCGTTGGCATTTATCGTGGGTTGATCGTGCCCTTCCTAGATTTCAGCTCCGGTGCGGCCGTTTGGTTGAACGAGTACGATGATAGCACGTTTGAGCAGCAGGTTGATGATGTGATTGAACAAATGCGGCCCCTGTACGAGCAGCTGCATGCGTACGTGCGGTACAAACTGCGCCAAAAGTACGGCGATAAGCTGGTGTCCCCGACCGGACCGATTCCGATGCATCTGCTCGGCAATCTATGGGCACAGACGTGGGATAATGTAGGTGTTTGGTTGTGTTTAAATGACATTGCCATGATATTAACACAAAATTTCTTACGCCAAAGATTGCCGACTTTACTACACCATTCCCGGAGAAGAAACTTCTCGATGTTACAGATGAAATGATACGCCAAGGATACACCCCGATCAAAATGTTCCAGATGGGAGATGATTTCTTCACCTCACTGAACATGACAAAACTTCCTCAGTACGTATTGCTGTTTGTTTAAAAATAAATACTTTTTTTAATATCCATTTCCAACTTTCCATTCCATCCATCCAACTTTGCAGAACGTTCTGGGAGAAAAGCATCCTAGAAAAGCCGACCGATGGGCGCGATCTTGTCTGTCACGCCAGTGCGTGGGACTTTTTCGCGATCGATGACGTTCGCATCAAGCAGTGTACGCGCGTCAATATGCGCGAGTTCTTCGTCGTTCATCACGAGCTGGGACACATTCAGTACTATCTGCAGTATCAGCATCAGCCGGTAGAGTTCCGAGGTGGAGCGAACCCCGGCTTCCATGAGGCCGTCGGTGACGTTCTTTCCCTGTCTGTATCGACACCGAAGCATCTGAAAAAAGTGGGTCTGCTGAAGGACTACGAGGAGGATGAGCAGGTTAAGATCAACCAGTTCTACAGGGCCGGTGTGACGAAGCTCGTCTTTCTACCGTTTGCATACACCCTGGACAAGTATCGCTGGGGCGTGTTCCGTGGCGATATTAAGCCGAGGGAGTACAACTGCAAGTACTGGGAGATGCGATCGCGCTACTCCGGTGTGGAGCCGCCGGTCGTTCGAACCGACCAGGACTTTGACCCGCCGGCCAAATATCACGTCTCGGCTGATGTTGAGTATCTGCGGTACTTCGTGTCGTACGTTATACAGTTCCAGTTCCATCGTGCGGCCTGTGCGCTGGCGGGAGAGTACGTGAAAGGTGACCCGGAGAAGACGCTTAACAATTGTGACATTTATCAGAGCACGGCTGCTGGCAACAAGTTGAAGTAAGATAGTTTAAACCCATCGAAGAAGGTAAGAAAGGGCACAAATTAACGGTGTCATTTTTTATGTAGGGAAATGCTTGCCCTTGGATCATCGAAACCGTGGCCGGACGCGATGGAGGTGCTTACCGGAGAGCGCAAGATGAGTGCGGATGCTATTCTGGAATATTTCGATCCTCTTTACCAGTGGTTGTTGGAGGAAAACAAACGACTCGGAGCGCACGTTGGCTGGACCGACTCCCAAAGTATGTGTTTAAGAGCATCTGAAGAAACAGAACGTATCTAATTTGCTTTTGTCTTTCTTCACCATTTAGAATGCGTCTCACATACAATTGATTTTATGGCGGCCTAAGCAAACTACAGAGAATACTCCCTAAAAGAGGTTCGGCGATTATACTACCATTTGTGGGTTTTTTTTTACGATTTCACTGTTATAAATGACATTGACCTTGAATAAAACATTAAAAATGACATGCTAAGAGAAATAAATAATGTTTACATTTGATACTTTGCAAAGGATGTGAGACAGAACTGTAAGCCCTCAACCTTGGAAGGTGTTGTTTTGCAAGAGCAGGCAGGACAGGACGCACCAGACAAATAAATCAGGTTTTTATTGATTAACGCTCCAGCAACCGGTTCCATGCGTGTGTTCTTAAATTCTCCTGTTCGTACCGGACACATCTTCACTTACGTCATTCCATTGTATGGCCAATGGACATTATGTGAAATGGTTTAAGCACGCGATTGCTTGGGTACGATTGCAAAACCTTGGTCCGAAAAGTGTCCACTTTGTATAGGATTTTACTTATCGAGTGTAATATAACGTAGAGACGAAATTAATCCCTTATGTGTTAGAAATTAGTATAACAAATAACAAATGACCACACCAACACAATGTCACAAAATCGTTTTGTCGTAGACATTTGTCTCTCTTTGCAAACAATTATCAACTACGCATTCCGCAACGGAACGATCGTACCGCAAATCGTAAGCCCTGATGCGAACCGTACGTGGAAGCAGATAAACATCTCGTGATGTGATAAATATCATTCTCGATTGACATCTCTGTTTTTTTTTTGCTTGTTGCGCCCTGTTCCACACCAACATTATAACAGCATTGATCAGTGTAAATGCGTTCCCTATAAAAACGGTATCAACAGTGCTGATCCATTTCAGAGCAATACTGAGCTTTGAAGTGTGAGCCAAACGTATCTTGGTGAACCGATTCCGATCGCACAGCTTGGTACCGATCAACCTGTGCTGCCAGGCGCCATGGCGTACGCAGGCCCGAAGGAAGTGTTTGTGGTGCTGGTGTTAATTGGCGTAAGGTCGACGGTCCTAGCGCTGGCCGCCAGCGACCTGAGTGAGCTGGAAGCGAGTGAACTGATGACAAGAAACTTTCTGAACGAGCTGGAGGATGATATTTTGGAGATTAACTACAACACCACCCTGCAGTCCTGGAACTACGAAACGAATATTACCGACGATACGCTCGACATGCGTAACGATGCCGTTGATGATCAGGGGCGCTTTCTGAAGGTAATGTCTGGCGGGGGGATATCAAATCCACCCGATTACATCACCGGGGTGGATAGAACTAACGGGAATGTGGATTAAAATTTGACGAGCTCAAATACTGGCTTCAACGAAACGTTGTGCTCTCGTGTTGATAGAATTAATTTCGGAATCGAGCTTAGAGCCGTGACAAGGAACTTAGTGGCTGGTCTGGGCTGGCGAAGAAGTGTGGAGTGGAGTGGTCTACATTTTGCATCACTTTCGTTGAACTGGTTAGACCCGTTTGTCAGGGCGTGCTGAGTGTTGTGTTCCCTGATCTTGAGCTTCTTTTCGATGGGTGGAAACGAGTTTTTGTGGGATAAAGTGCTCCGACCGTCTTAGTTCCTTCGTTTGCTAATCGTGCGTGCTTTGAGGATCTTCATCAGCTGGCGTACAAAGGGGGAGGTTGGTTGTTGTTGTTGTTTTATTTTTTACGAGGCTTTTTAGCATTCGTCTCTCTGAGGGGAGGTTGGTGGATCCATAACCGGAATCGGGTAGCTCTGGGGATTTGTTTTCATTTATGTTCTGTTTTCTCCACGCTCGAACGAAAGTAGATCCGTTTTCACTCAAAAAAAAATTGCTTTTTTTTAGTAAAAAAGTTGATGTTTAATTTTGTTGTTGTTTTGTAATCTTGATAGGGGTTTTCAGTTTGTGCCTGAAAAATAAATATCTTCACATTACGATACGGGTGTGATCGCAGGGGCAATGCCCTTGTTAACTGAATAACATAATTGCATGCACAAATCGCCCACCAATCCAGTTTCCCCTTCCGGAGGTCCGGGTGCCCCCTTATTGGCGTTCAACAGGCCGGTTTTTCTTCTTTCCCTGTGCTCATTCTTCTTCTATTGTTAAGTGCAACGCGCCCGTAGAACACAGGCCTGGCGTATGCGATCGTTGCGCAGCTATAAGAGAGCTTTCGCCGTAGTGCGTACAGTTCAGTTGTCACCCGACCGGCACCGGGGTTGGAGAGTGTGTTTCGAAACCGACCCTTTATACCGCAAGTACCGCGTACAGTATGGTTCTCCCGCTATTGCTGTTGCTTACCTTCGGGGCATCAATCAGTGCCACCGATCCGGAGCTTGAGCGCAACGAGCTGGCCGCCCAGCGCTACGTCACCGATCTCGAGGCAGAGATACTGGCGCGCAACAACAACGCGACCGAGCTTTCGTGGGCCTACGAGTCGAACATTACGGAGGAGGCGCTAAAGCAGCGGAACGAGGCCGCATCGCGAAATGCGAATTTTTTCAAGGTACGGATAGCAGCGGTGGAAGTAGTAGAAGGGGAAATGGCCCCACAAATTGATGCGGTTAGTTTGTATGCATGTCATTAGCGAGTTCACGAGTTCTGACTTCAGTGTGTGTGTGTGTATGTGTGTGTGTATTTATGTGTGTAAACATCGTTTGTAATTGGGGGATGGTGGGTCATCGCGCATCAACAGTGCGTTTGATAGCTATCCGCAAGGTCTTACGCCGAGACCCTCAACGAGACATTTATCGGCGCGCGCGCGCATGGAGTGTGAGTCTCTGTCTAGAAATTTGCTCTCTCTTCCACGGCAAACCCCCTTCTACGGCAATGTATGTCGCCGGTATGTACGACATCTCGCGAGGGCCTGCCACTATCAGCTGAAAACTGGCTATTTTTGGAGTTACTGTAAATCACGATCCAACCGGTATGAACCACTGCGAACCGGTTGAATCAGCGGGAAACTATCGTGTATTTATAGCTTCACTCGCTTCGCCATGCTTGTGATAACAATCGCGAGCATCATCGTTTACCGAGCGGAAGATCTTGTCTCCGGTGATCATTGATATCCGATCGTGCGGGCATAAGATGAACGGCTGGCGCCCTGAAAAAGCCCACCGCTTCCATTTGTCGTCAATCAGCGCGCATCGTTTTGGTGGATTAAACCGCTGCAAACACGATCGGGGTACGCTGATATGGGAAAGAGCAATCACTTCTTGTCACTAGTTTGCTCTCAAGCGATAAAGCACTCACGACTTGGCTGGCTCAAATCACCCAAGGTCGCTGGAAATTACGCACGTTAAAAGGGGTAGGGGATAACAATTTTGGATGCTGTTTCTTTTATTCCACGCTACCGTTTGCTCGATCCGATGCGTAGTCATGCTCTTCCCATTTCGTAACGCACGTGACCGTTTCAGAACGAATTTTTTGATCGAGCAGTTATGGTCGATCGCCTGAACACAATTCATTCGCCGACCGTACGACGGTGAGTGTGGAGCATCAGCAGGTTCGTTCGGGTGCTCCACGGGTTGTGATTTGGGGAACCGTGCGCTGTTTGCCTACCATGATGAGGCAGTATTTTTGGTGCTGTCTAGTGTTCCTAGTGGACGGAAGTGTGGTTCATCGACGCCGTGGCGTGGCGAACGATCAGCGATCAGTGCGGGCGTATCTGGCGTCGATTGAATCGACCATTTTGCAACGCACGTACGATGAAACGAGCGCCTCGTGGGACTACGAATCAAACATCACCGACTACACGGGGGAACTGTCGATGAAGGTGGCCCTGGACAATGCAGTATTTTGGAAGGTGCTAAACTGTGCTGCTAAGTGATAGATGATTTGCTATATTCATCATGTAGAATAGAGTAAATAGCGCCGAAATTGTAATTCTTTTTCATCTTATCAGTTTTTTTACCACGATTTCTCCAACAGGAAGTGGCCCGTGAGTTGCGGCTGTACGATTACAACAACTTTAAAGATGCCGACCTGAAGCGCCGTATCAAGAAGCTTACCGATTTGGGGTACGCTGCGCTGGATGAGACGAAATTCTCAGAGCTTGTCGATGCGATTTCGCGCATGCAGGAAAACTACGCCACCGCCAAGGTGTGCCAGTACAAGAACGAGTCGAACTGCAACTACGGGCTGGAGCCGGAGCTGACCGAGACGCTTGCAAAGAGCCGTGATCCGGAGGAGCTGAAGCACTACTGGCTGCAGTGGCACGAGGTGTCCGGCAAGCCGGTGAGGAAAGACTTTGATGAGTACGTGGCGCTGAATCGCGAGGCAGCTCAGCTGAACAGTAAGTAGTGCTTGTTTTTCAATTAATGTGCGAAACGAGAACGGAAGTGTATAATTTATCGAATTTATCGATTCGTTACAGATTTTACGTCAGGTGCGGAGTACTGGCTGGATGCGTATGAGGATGACACGTTCGAAGCACAGGTTGATGCTGCGATCGAGCAAATCCGACCACTGTACGAACAGATCCATGCGTACGTGCGGTACAAGCTGAGGAAGCACTACGGTAATGATATTGTGTCCGAGAAGGGTCCGATTCCGATTCATCTGCTCGGCAACATGTGGGGACAGACGTGGGACAATATTGCCGATATAACGACACCCTTCCCGAACAAGAAGCTGCTTGACGTTACGGAGGAGATGGTGCGACAGGGTTACACCCCGCTGAAGATGTTCCAAATGGGCGATGAGTTTTTCCAGTCGCTGAACATGACCAAACTGCCATCGTAAGTCAGAAAAGAGAATAAGCCTGGAAGTATAAATAAAATTAATAAATCGGTTTTCAGCACATTCTGGGAGAAGAGCATTCTGGAAAAGCCAAACGATGGTCGTGAGCTTGTATGTCATGCCAGTGCGTGGGATTTCTACAAGAAGGATGATGTGCGCATTAAGCAGTGCACACGAGTCAACATGGAGGACTTCTTCACCGTGCACCACGAGCTTGGACACATCCAGTACTATCTGCAGTATCAGCACCTTCCAAGCGTTTACCGCGAGGGGGCCAACCCTGGTTTCCACGAGGCCGTCGGTGACGTTCTTTCCCTGTCCGTTTCAACACCGAAACATTTGGAAAAGATTGGACTGCTGAAGGACTACGTTGAAGACGAGGAATCGAAGCTCAATCAGTTCTACCAAGCTGGTCTGGCTAAGCTGGTGTTCCTGCCGTTTGCCTATACGCTGGACAAGTATCGCTGGGAAATATTCCGTGGTGACGTCAAGCCAGAACATTACAACTGCAAGTTCTGGGAGATGCGCACGAAATATTCGGGGGTTGAGCCTCCGGTGGAGCGAAGCGAAAGCGATTTTGACGCTGCGGCCAAGTACCATGTGTCGGCTGATGTTGAGTATCTGCGATACTTTGTGTCGTACATCGTACAGTTCCAGTTCCATCGGGCGGCCTGCGAAAAGGCTGGCCAGTACGTGAAGGGTGATCCGGAGAAAACGGTAAACAATTGCGACATCTATCAGAGCGCTGAAGCAGGTAATGCACTGAAGGCGATGTTGGCTATGGGCTCGTCCAAACCGTGGCCGGATGCGATGGAGGTGCTGACTGGACAGCGCAAGATGAGCGCCGATGCGCTGATTGAATACTTCCAGCCGTTGTACGATTGGTTGGTGAAGGAAAATAAGGCTCTTGGAGCACATGTTGGATGGGAGGAAAAGCCCAGTAAGTAATAACCATCGTTGCTTTTGGGTTTTCGGTAAACTAACGATTGTATTTTTTTTTTGCAGAGTGCAAATCAGCTTAAATACACAACACATCCTTCGTTTTTGATCTCCAGACTATTTAAAGTGCATCGACACGATCGAGCACATGATATTGCTGATCTTCTGGAGTAGAACATTATCGTTGAACTCGTTAATAAAATAAGACACTCTAAAATATTAAACATGGAAGCGTTGTCTGTGCCTTCTCGAGCAGCAAAAATGAAAAGAAACATTAAAATTCTCGCGAAGCTTCTAACGAACTCAACTCAATAGCATCTTATCATTCAAACAAACCTATACTTATCTTCGCAGGTATATTGTCCCATGCTATCGATGAATATGGGATTGTCCGATTGGACGTGCCTTGCATAACAATCTAAAATTGAATACAAATTAACAAATCCTCTTATCGCCTGTCCGTAGCAAGAGCTGGTGATAAAGAAAGTAAATAAATACGTAGGCAAATTCGAACGATACGTATCAGTATCACTTGCCTAGTGCGATAGATGCTCCAAGATGAGGGTTGTTCTGTTGGTTTCGTTAGCCGTTGGGTTGGTGTGTCACGTGAGTACGGCTAGGATTCCTCGCCGTGTTTTGCAGGCCCAAGAGGAGGAAGTGTTCCAATACCTGGAGGACATTGAGCTGGAAATCTTAGCACGCCGTAATGCAGCTAGTGAAGCGAACTGGGCTTACGATTCAAACATTACAGATGATAATCTGGATGTGAAGAATGAAGTCGCTACTGAAAATGCTGCATTCTTCAAGGTGAGAGGGTGTACTGCTTTGAATAGATACGGCTAAGAATAGAATAGATGTGGCTAAGAAATATTGTCGTTTTCATAACTTGTTGTACAGAAAATTTCGGAATACCTCTCCCAGTTCGAGTATGAAAGCTTCGAGAATGAGAATTTGAAACGTCGAGTGGAGAAGCTGGTTGGGCTGGGTTACTCTGCCCTGCCGGAGGAAAAGTTTACCGAAATGCTGGATGCCATTAATAATATGAAGGAAAACTACGCCAAGATTAAGGTGTGTGATTATTATGATAGCAGCAAGTGTGATTTGGCACTTGAACCAGAGTTGACCGAGATTATGGCTAACAGTCGAGATGCTGAGGAGTTGAAGTACTACTGGCAGCAGTGGTATGATGCAGCTGGAACGCCTACTCGCGAAGATTTTCAGAAATACGTTGACCTTAATGGAGAAGCTGCTAAGTTGAACAGTTGAGTGTTGAATTTTAGCTTAATGTTTTAGGAATAATTGAAATTTATTTTGTATTTGCAGACTACGAATCTGGTGCTGAATCATGGCTTAGTGCATACGAGGATGAGACGTTCGAGGAACAGGTCGATGCTGTGATCGAAGAGTTGAGACCGTTTTATGAACAGATCCATGCATACGTTCGCTATAAGTTGCGCGAGTTCTACGGTGAGGACGTAGTTTCGGAGAAGGGACCGATTCCGATGCACTTGCTCGGTAACATGTGGGCTCAAGGATGGGGAAATATTGCTGACATTACCAGCCCTTTCGGTGACAGACAGCTGCTTGATGTAACGGAGGAGATGGTGCGCCAAGGATACAACCCGATCCAGATGTTCGAAATGGGTGATGAGTTCTTCCAGTCGCTGAACATGACCAAGCTCCCAGAGTGAGTAAATCCTAAAAATCCATCAGAGAACATAAAACTTTGTAATAATTTGTTTTATTATTATTATAGAACCTTCTGGGAAAAGAGCATCCTTGAAAAGCCCGACGACGGTCGCGATCTTATTTGTCACGCTAGCGCATGGGACTTTTCCAAAAAGGATGACGTTCGCATTAAGCAGTGCACACGCGTGACAATGGAACAATTCTTCACAGTTCATCATGAGCTGGGACACATTCAGTACTACTTGCAGTATCAGCATCTGCCCAGTGTGTTCCGATCGGGTGCGAATCCTGGCTTCCACGAAGCTGTCGGTGATGTTCTTTCTCTATCTGTTTCTACTCCCAAACATTTGGAGAAGATTGGCCTGCTGAAGGATTTTGTACTCGATGAAGAATCGAAGTTGAACCAGTTTTATCGCTCTGCTTTGACCAAACTAGCTTTCTTACCGTTTGCTTACACAATCGATAAGTACCGGTGGGGAATCTTCCGTGGTGATATCAAGCCCGAGGAGTACAACTGCAAGTTCTGGGAGATGCGTTCAAAGTACTCGGGAATCGAGCCTCCAGTAGTTCGTACTGAAGCTGACTTTGATGCACCGGCCAAATACCACGTCTCGGCTGATGTGGAATATTTACGTTACTTTGTTTCTTACATCATCCAATTCCAATTCCACCGAGCTGCTTGCGAAAAGGCGGGAGAGTATGTGAAGGGTGATCTCGAGAAGACGTTGAACGACTGTGACATCTACCAGAGTGTTGAGGCGGGTAATGCCATCAAGGCTATGCTGGAGCTGGGATCATCGAAGCCGTGGCCAGATGCAATGGAGGTCCTTACTGGGGAGCGTCGTATGAGTGCCGATGCGTTGATTGAATACTTCCAGCCATTGTACGATTGGTTGGTGGTGGAAAACGAACGCATTGGAGCACATGTCGGATGGGAAGAAACTGATAGTAAGTGTGAAGTCTAAAGTTATGTGTTTTAGTTATGTTTTAATGATGTGCTTTATCGTAATATTTTCTCTTTTCAGAGTGTGTATCAGAGTAAAAAAAAAACATTGTTCGAGTGAATAAATCTTTTCGATCATTAAAATGCCGATCGAAGATTCCATCATTAAAATAATTTAATTCAAATAAAATCATAAATCAACATTAGCTTGCAGCTGAAACCATTCCTCCTGAGGAACTGAGTGTTATTTTTATATTTGTTGGTCTACTAATTTGTAACATGTTGTGGAATAGTTACATCTAGCTTTGGGAATACGATTTTTGTGGGAAGAATAAAATTTTTGCCTACAATTAAATCACAAATTGATTTTATGTTGGCGTGCATACTTATAATGATTATTGTTCCTGAATTGACACATATTGCAGGATAAACAAATTGAATATCGTTTCTTCTAATTTAATGCAAAAGTTTAGTCGATCTAGGCATGCCTAAGCCTCTTAAGAGCCTGCCTACCAGTGACTTGTAGGTGTACTCATAGCAGGATCACGGATCATCATATCACGGATCTGGCATAAACTGTGAGAAGTATCATTTAATGCAGTGGTCTCCAACCGGTGTTCTGCAGTGTGGTACGCAAAAACGTTGATATCTGGTAATAAAAGCTTATAACAATACATATATACGTCATATATACTGAATTTTCAACAAACACATGTAGAATAAGAACTAAATATATTTGATCGAGAAACTATCAACAAAGTCTACAAACAATATGTCTTCGATTTGTACCGTTGCACATACCGTTGAAAATTTTTCTGCAAAGCTCAGTTATCCGTGATCATAAAAGGTTGAAAAGCACTGGTATAATGGAATGGAAATAGAAGAGCGTATATGGTTGATTTACCTGTTTCACCTGATCGCAAGCTCCTTAATAATAAAATCACGTTTGTCTTAGCTGTTGTTCTGAACATTTGTTAGGTTTTTAGACGGACTTTTTTCGTCAAAACCATAGCATTAACGATGAGTAGTCAGAATAGAGACAATGCCCGTTCTTGCCAATATTGCAGAAAAAACAAGCCATCCAAACAAGTTTGCCCGCATATAAAGCACATCACAAGTCAAAACTGCAACACGTGTCGCAGCTCTGAGTAGCAATCTCTTCTCTTCTCGTTGATTAGAACCGTTCGCTTCTGCGATGATAATATGCTTACGTTCATTAATTTATGTATGAAATACAATCTCCCAGATGTCAATCCAGCTGCTTCTCCAATCACGACAAAGATAACTTAAAACTGTATTGCGAAACCGGTCATCAATGAGCCCTTCGACAACAAGTTCATTGTCTCTGATAATGGATGAGATAACATGAAGCACACTATAAAATCAGGTGCAAAACAGCTATTCCGATCAGTTTCGATCTACATACGAATCACGACTCATCATAAAGATGAGACTCTTTTCAACAGTGATATTAGCGTTCGCTTTAGTGTGTTGTGCCCTCGGTGGAAAGCTTGTGTCTGTTAGCGATGATGAGCTCGAGGCACGTCGCTACGTCGAGCAAGTAGATGAAGAAATTTTATCTCGTCGAAATGTCGGCACGGAAGCCGAATGGACCTACGAGTCCGATATCAATGAGGACAACTTGATGGTGAAAAATGAGGTGGCTGCAGCGAATGCTGTGTTTCTGAAAGTAAGTGACGCAGATCAGTGATTGGTTGCATAAGTGATAGAATTTGCGTGTATTTTGTCTTCGTGTAGGAAGTGGCCAACACGCTAAACAAGTACGAGTATGAAAGCTTCAGTGATGAGGATTTGAAGCGAAAAATCCGTAAGCTTACCAAGCTGGGCTATTCCGTGCTGCCGGAGGATACGTTTGCCGAAATGTTGGACGCGATCAATCGAATGCAGGAAAATTACGCCAAGGTAAAGGTGTGTGACTATAACGATAACAGCAAGTGTGATTTGGCACTCGAGCCGGAGTTGACCGAGATTATGGCTACGAGTCGTGATCCAGAGGAGCTGAAGTACTATTGGCAGCAGTGGTACGATGCGGCTGGTGCACCAACGAGAGAAGACTTTCAGAAATACGTTGATCTCAATGGAGTTGCGGCAAGAATGAACAGTTGAGTGTAGATGACCATTCATTATAATGTTGAAAATTGAATTACATGAACTCTCCGATTCTTTCAGATTATGCATCGGGCGCTGAATATTGGCTAAGCGCGTACGAAGATGATACGTTTGAAGAGCAAGTCGATGCTGTGATCGAGGAGCTGCGTCCACTGTACGAACAAATTCATGCCAACGTTCGTTACCAGCTGCGAAAGTATTATGGTGACGAAGTGGTGTCAGAGAAGGGACCAATTCCGATGCACTTGCTAGGCAACATGTGGGCACAAGATTGGGCAGGTGTGGCTGATATTACCAGCCCATTCCCCGACCGACAGCTGCTCGATGTGACGGAGGAGATGGTGCGCCAAGGATACAATCCGATCCAAATGTTCGAAATGGGCGATGAGTTCTTTCAATCGATGAATATGACAAAGCTGCCAGCGTAAGTATCTTGTATTGAATCATAAGACATCCAGAATACAAAATTAATTGCTTTTTAATCGTAGTACCTTCTGGGAGAAAAGTATTCTCGAAAAGCCGGACGATGGTAGAGATCTGGTATGTCATGCCAGTGCCTGGGAGTTCTCGAAAACGGATGACGTGCGCATTAAGCAATGCACACGTGTAACGATGGAACAGTTCTTCACGGTGCACCACGAGCTGGGACATGTGCAGTACTTCTTGCAGTACCAGCACCTTCCAAGCATGTACCGTGATGGAGCCAATCCTGGCTTCCATGAGGCCGTCGGTGATGTTCTATCGTTGTCTGTTTCCACCCCGAAACATTTGGAAAAGATTGGACTGTTGAAAGACTACGTCGAAGATGAGGAATCGAAGCTGAACCAGTTTTATGGTTCTGCACTGAACAAACTGGTGTTCCTGCCGTTTGCTTATACCCTGGATAAGTACCGGTGGGGAATCTTCCGTGGTGATATCAAGCCCGACGAGTACAACTGCAAGTTCTGGGAGATGCGCTCGAAGTTCTCGGGTGTTGAGCCTCCGGTGGTTCGTTCGGAATCAGATTTGGATGCACCGGCTAAGTACCACGTCTCGGCTGATGTTGAGTAT
>AXCO02008038.1:0-13888 GCA_000473525.2 Anopheles melas
GGAAATAATTGCAAAAACCTTGGGAAAACCCTCCACTACACCGGTGGCCGCAGACTCTCACCAGCAAACCAGTTGCTTTCGTACTTTAGCATAATTAAAGCGACCCCCTTCTGAAACGGTTAAATCCCTCCCTCCTCTGCTTTTATGTTTCAAGCTACAAATGACAAGTGTAATACACCCGGTAGCAAGACAATGCAATCAAAGGTTTGCTTTGTTCTTTACGATTCCGCATTACATGGAGGGCATTGCAGAATGTGTCAATTCCTGTGGACACTCGCGCTGCAATCACCGGTGAATGTCAAACAGTGATGGTGCTGTTCGATGATGTATGTGAACAGGTTTTGTTGCAAAAAGATATCCCCTCCAGCGCTGTATCGGAGGGTGTATCAACTAGTGATGGGGAAAAGTACCGAGCAAAAGGAGTGGAGTGAATCCGTTCCCTTCTCGAAAAAAGTGGAACTACTCCAACGGGTTTTGTTTAAGTTGATTGATAAGAGATGATTAGTCAGTGTAAAATATATCAATTGTATAGCCACGATGGTTTCTTTAGCTCCGTGAGAGCTTGATTCCCATTTGAACCGTCCCTTCATAGCAAAGAGTTATTTTACGGCTGCGTGTTACTAAGATTTGGATTATTAGTGACGAGATGACCGCATGTAGCTATTTAATCGAAGAATAATAAGTGATGATCTAGCAAGTTTTTGGAAAGCCATTCTAAAAGCGCATTGATTGTTGTTTGTGTGTACATTTTATAGAGGCTTTGGTTCCAACGGAATTCTTTCACCTCTTTGTACGACACAGCGATTCTTCATAGGAACTTGTGGATACAATTTGAAACACACATATAAACAGCAAGTTATAGGCAATTTTCAAAACATCATTATGAGCGAGATATGACGTGATCGTTCTCAGGGCCTTATGAACATTTGTTAGAATGTCATTCATAGGAATCGTATTAGAATAGATCGATCTAAACTACTTCTTAACGATTTTTAAAGCGTCGTAGGTCTTCTAATCCGGATACTCGATCATCTGAGAATTATTAGGAATGATGATTCTCAGGGACTTTAGAGCGTTTTTGGGAACTCTTTTTCATTCACTGGAATGTTATTTGGAACGAACGATCTAAAGAACTATGAATCGATCTTTTGGATCGCCGTAGGCGTTCAATTTTAGAGCGATCTATGTAAATAAGTTCTGAACTATATGTAGAAAGTTGTCAAAAGAAAAGATATTTCAAGCGTTCGTTGGCATCAGCTTTGGATCGATATTTGGAGCGATCTTTCGTATGAACTTTTGAACAATATTTGGATACCGAAGGGCAAATGTCGAACGGAACGAACGAACCTGATGCCATTCACTTCAATAGAGAAGCGGATCCGCACCCAACAGTACACTCATAACTTCCCATCACCAGTATCAACGCCGATACATCGCTTCGATTCGCACTCTACAATGTACACGATCCAGTGCGATCGCTTCCTTTTTTATAGGAGTTTTTCGCCTTCTCTCTCTCTCTCTCTCTTTGTGTGCGATAAGAACAAAACACAAACATGACGACACACAGCCAAGACAGTCCTCGAACAAAGCTTCATCTTTCCCTAAAACCCCGACCCGACGTCATCACGGGGGCAATCTTAGGCGTTTGTTTCATCATCATACGCGAGCGGAGAAAACGAAGTAAATAAAAAACATACGGAAACGCGCCATTACTGTCCGTTAGCCCGCGGTCGGTGGGAAATCCGACACTCCGCGTGCTCGAGATCTAATTCCTTTCCACAAGACGGCTGGCGGGGTGAAGGGGCTCGTTATAAAGCGATCGACACCGGTGCGATTCGCGCTCAGTACCTCACAATCCTTCCATCCTTCAACTGCGCAGTGCTGTGTACTGCCGAAGCTAACGAGTAGTTTTACACCTCTGTTTTTGGCACATCTAGCCCACCCTGAAGGAAGGTGGCTCCTACATTATGGAAGGACACGATGCGGCCGAAGCGAAGAACGTCTGCCTGATCTTCTCGCCCGAGCAGGAGGAGGCGGGCGCACTGGCCAAGATGCTGCGCATCTTCGACGACCACCGGGTGAACCTGCTGCACATTGAGTCGCGTTCGTCGACCCGCGGCCCGGGCTACGAGTTTATGGTCGAGTGTGACGGCAAGCGCGGCACGCTCGGACCGGCCATCGAGGCGATCCGCGAGAAGAGCAACTACTTCAACATCATCTCGCGCGACTACAAGGATAACGAAGGTGGGTTTGATGGTTTGGGGTTTGGGTGGAGTTGTTGACAAAGTTGAGCTTATTTTCTTCCTTACTCTTCCTTTCAGCCACTGTTCCGTGGTTCCCGCGGCGCATCCGCGATCTGGACCGGTTCGCCAACCAGATCCTGTCGTACGGGGCCGAGCTGGACTCGGACCATCCCGGCTTTACCGACCAGACGTATCGCGAGCGGCGCAAGTACTTTGCCGACATTGCGTTCAACTACAAGCACGGCCAACCGTTGCCGCACGTCGACTACACGCCGGAGGAGGTGAACACGTGGCGGGAGGTGTTCCGCAACCTCACCAAGCTGTACCGCACGCACGCGTGCCGCGAGCACAACCACGTGTTTCCGCTGCTGATCGAGAACTGTGGCTACCGGGAGGACAACATACCGCAGCTGCAGGATGTGTCCAACTTCCTGAAGGACTGTACCGGGTTTACGTTGCGCCCGGTCGCGGGACTGCTTTCGTCGCGCGATTTTCTCGCCGGCCTAGCGTTCCGCGTGTTCCACTCGACGCAGTACATCCGGCACCCGAGCAAGCCGCTGTACACGCCGGAACCGGACGTGTGCCACGAGCTGCTCGGCCATGCGCCGCTCTTTGCCGATCCGTCCTTTGCGCAGTTCTCGCAGGAGATCGGGCTGGCGTCGCTCGGTGCACCGGATGAGTTTGTGGAGAAGCTAGCGACGGTGAGTATAGCCAAACAGTAGAGATAGACAGTAGGTGACATTATGCTGACTCTTTCTTCATTCCTCTTTTCCCCTTTCCAGTGCTTCTGGTTCACGGTCGAGTACGGTATGTGCCGCCAGAACGGCGAGCTGAAGGCGTACGGGGCCGGTTTGCTGTCCTCGTTCGGCGAGCTGCAGTACTGCCTGACCGACAAGCCCGAGCTGCGCGAGTTCGATCCGGCCAAGACGTGCGAGCAGAAGTACCCGATCACCGAGTACCAGCCGGTGTACTTCGTGTCGGAAAGCTTCGAGGACGCGATCCAGAAGATGATCAATTACGCGAACACGATCCCGCGCCCGTTCGGCGTCCGGTACGATCCGTACACGCAGAGCATCGAGATACTGGACTCGGTGCCGCAAATCTCCAACCTGATGCGCAACATCCACAACGAGTTCGAGGTGCTGCAGAACGCGTTCAAGAAGCTGTAGTGTGGCCAGCGCGAAACCGCCGATCGCCATGCGCAGGCCCGGTGCAGGGAGCCAATACAGTACAATCGTTGGTACGTTTGTCTTTTTTGTTTGTTTTAGAACGATAAGTTCGTTTAAAGAATCGAATTGAATGCGATGATGGTGTTTTTTTTTATAATGTTATCCTTAATACTGGCCAAGAATTTTGATTTTAATTAGTAAGTTAAGAGTCAATAATAAATCACACTTTGTTCGTTAAGCACATACAGAAAAATCGTTTTAATGACCTTCCACCGTTCGTGTAATCTTATTCCACAAAAACAAAAACGCTGATTGTAAAGCGCTGATTAAAAGTGCCCCAAAATGACAATCAAAAACACGACGCCACCAGTGTACCCTTCTGACCCGTTTCGTCGATTGGCAGATTGGTACACATTGGTGTCTACCAAAACATGAAACAAAACAGCAAAAAAAAAAAAAGCGCGATATTCCACTGTGCCACTGTGGTTTTGGCCAATTGGCAATGCGATCATGCGAAACCGCGAGGGGCAAGGTCACAACAGCCCGCACTGATTGTTGGGCCTTTGGGCTTCCCAATCACTACTGCTGCTGCTGCTGCTCCTGCTGTTGGACAGCTGATAGAGCTTGAGTAACCATTGGTTCGAGAAAGCGCCAGCACGATCACGCGCTACTTTGTCACACTTTTCCCCGATGTGTGTATATTGTTGCTCAAAATAACTGTTAGTATACCGTTTGCCGGTCAGCAAAACAATAGATCAATTTTAGAAAAATATAGGTTGTGTTATTTAAAATACAAAAAAAATCTGTTCACCGCCACCATTTGAGGCAAACAACATGTTTTGCGCGTTGGGTCGTGCCTCCCATGCTGCCATGATCATCGACCTTATCAATGTTTGTTTGGGATTGGTTAACGTTCCGTGTGCATGATTCTTCACATGTTCTAGTGATTAGCGTAAGTATATAAGTGATCATGTGTGTTTGTGTGTGTGTGTGTGTGTGTGTGTGTGTGTGTGTGTGTGTGTGTGTGTGTGAGAGAAAGAGTAATTGTAAATTAAAGATTAAAACTCCGTCCGTCAGCTAACGCTTGTGAAAGCTTCACATGCTACACACGTACCGTATTGCATGCATTTAGGCGCTTACAAGCCTTCTCTCCTTCTCTTTTGAAGGCAACATTTTTCTTTGCGCATAAAGAAACAACTTACCAATGGTTGGCAATGGTTCCGCTTTCAACCCCACGTTTGTCATTGTTTCATTTATTTCTCCTTCAATCCTCCTACAATCCCTTCCCTTCCCTTGGTACCTCTGCCACTCGATAAGCGCAAAGTATTCCGCAT
Organism: Anopheles melas; assembly: GCA_000473525.2. Taxonomy (NCBI): domain Eukaryota; kingdom Metazoa; phylum Arthropoda; class Insecta; order Diptera; family Culicidae; genus Anopheles; species Anopheles melas. Next base: position 4,747 of record AXCO02008038.1, read on the forward strand.
CTAATGCTCGATCTGTAACTCCCGGTGCAACTCGAACATCATCCGTCGTGATACCGAAAGAAATGCCTAAACTGTGTGAAAATACACACAATCATACAGATGCATACAGTAAAAATGCTTCCCGCGCCACCACCGTGCTCTGGTGTGGTGGTCCCCATGGCCTCCCATATTTTTTTGGTCTAACAAACTACTAAACCGACTTAAAGAGACCTTCCAAAAGACCTGATCTCTATCTTACGGCCTAAAACGAAACCTGCAATTATCACCACAGTTTTTTGTTGTTGTCTAACTTCACACTAAGCCTCTAGACTCTCTTCTTCCCTTCCCTTCCAGCTCATCTATTTTACATCAAGACAGACCCTTTGCGGCTGATCGCACTCTCCCTCTCTCTCTCAATCCTTTACAAGATAATCTTAGCAGTACGATGGCTCATTAGGCTCTAAGTAGTATGTGGTAGTGGTATCTATCTGATAGTTTGTATATCTTGCAGTATAAACTCCCCGCTTCCCCTTCGCTAAAGAATTATGCATCTTTGGTAAATGGACAAGCTAAAAACCTCGTCCCCGTCTGTGTACAGGTATAGCTTTACAAAAAAAGGAGAAAGTTTCTTCCCCGCAATGTGTTTACATACATTCATACATACATACATACATACCGTTTACAATAGTTAACAATAATCGTCTAGAAAACCTCACCGCACGATCGAACAATTCGTTGTGTTAAGCTCGATGGATTTTTTTTTCGGTTGAAATCACTTCTGTGTCCCTGCTATCGTACTACAATCTACATTTCACTAGTTTGCGAGGGACAGGTCCTGGAACCAGCATCGGAACTACCTGCACCTTGATGTTGCTGCTGCTGCTGTTGAACGGCGGATTGCTGTTGCTGCTGGCCCTGCTGTTGCTCCATGCCGGAGGTGAACAGGATTTGCGCCTGTTCCGCCGCCATCTGGTACTGCAACAGTCCCATGGTGTTTCCATTGCTGTTATTGTTGCTGTTCCCACCCGCTCCAGTGCCACCATCGGGCGGAGCACCCATCTGCATGTGCTGCTGCTGCTGGTGTTGCTGCTGCTGATGTTGCTTCTGCTGCTGGCTCATCATGGACGTGGCGGGTGTGGACGAGGTGGACGATTGGCTCGATTGGTGCTGGAGATGGTGCAGCGGGACCGGCGTCAGCTGCATGTACGATATCATCTCGTTCGGTTCGCCCAGCTTCCCCTGCCCGGTGTCGGTAAAGTTGAGCTGCTCCGGGTCGGGATGCAGGATCGGTTTCTGGTCCGGCGGGCCGATGCAAAGCTGCTGCTGATCTTGCAGCGGATGCTGTGGCTGCTGTGCATGGTGCACTCCTCCATGGCTAGGAGGATGTTGCTGTTGCTGTTGCTGCTGTTGCTGCTGCTGCTGCTGTGCCTGTGCCGCGGAAGGATGGTAATGATGATGATGGTACGAGTTTCCCTGATGATGGGCCTGCAGAAACGAACCACCGCTAGCGCACCGTTCCCCAGGCGGTCCAACGCTCGGGCCCGGCCCAGGTCCGTTTCCCGTCCCCGGTGGAAAGGGAAGCGAAACGATCGACGGCAGCAGACCGTACCGGGCCATTAGTAGCTGCTCCTGCACCCGCCGCAGCTCTTCCTGCTGCTGCAGTATCAGATGCTGCAGCTCCTCGTGCTTGCGCTGCAGCTGATCCTGCACCTGGTTCTGGCTGGGCGTCAGCACGACCCCGCCCGTCCCGGTAACGGCCGGATGGTGCGCCACCGCGTACGCCCCGTGCGGTGAGGTGGACTGGATCGGCGACAGTACGCCCGGGGCCGTCTCGGTAAAACCGGCGACCGACTGCACCGGGATGGCGGTCAAATACTGCTGCGGCTCGATGAACCCGGTCGCCGTGAGGATCTGCGTGACCGGCGGGGTAATGATGGTGGCGGGCGGCGGTCGTAACGCGGCCGTGGTTGATGGTTGCGGGTGTGGTGGCTGCTGTTGTTGTGGTTGTTGGTGTTGTTGCTGTTGGTGTGATTGTTGCTGCTGTACTGTTCCGGGCTGCTGCAGTCCAGCTAACTGCTGGTGGGACTGTTGTTGCTGTGAGGGTTGTTGTGGCTGCTGCTGCTGCTGCTGTTGTTGTTGTTGCTGGAGAGGATGTTGAGTCTGTAGCTGATGCGGGTATACGTCCGGTGGGTTTTGTATCATCGCCGGGTGTGGCTGCTGTTGCGGCGGCAACTGCTGATGTGGTTGCTGCGCTTGGTGGCCCTGCAGCTGTTGATGGGGCTGCAGCAGCGGGTGAGGCTGTTGATGTTGAAGCGGATGTTGGGGCTGCTGTTGCTGCTGCTGTTGATGCTGCTGCTGTGGATGCTGCTGCTGTTGCGGTAGATGCTGCTGCTGATGCTGCAACTGGCCGGACGGTAGCTGATGGCCACCGTGCGGTTGTTGCGGCTGCTGCAGCAGAAAGTGGGACATGGAGTTCCTGTCCGACTGGCTGCCGTGGGAGGAAACCTTCGACGGGACCGTGCTGGTGCGCATGCGGGACCGCTACAAAGTAAGCAAAGTGAGGTTAGACACAGCTCACCACTCTCCCAACCACTCTCTTTCACTTACCGAATGTTGCGTCACGAGCGACTGCCGGCTGGTGTGAGATTCCGTGGAAATGGACGTCGCCGAATCCGACCCAGGCCCATGGTACGTGTTGTACCGATGGCGACCGCGATTGGATAGCCCCGTCGGTGAAACGCCCGGCGTCGGGGCGATCCGGGACGTGCGCGAACTCTTCGAGCTCCAGGGCGAAGTCGCCAGCAGGCTCTGGGACGACGATTGCTGAAACTTTCGCTCGACCCCGTGCACGCTGATGCTGTCCGCGTCCTCCGAGAACTTGCTGTCGCCCGCCGTCTGGTTGCGCATCTGCTTCATCACGTCCGCGTAGCTCACGACCCGGTGCGTGCAGACGACAAACTCCGGCTTCGAGTTCCACTGGTGGTAGGTGATGTAGAACCGCGTCTGCAGCCAGATCCACTGCTGGCCCTTGGTGAGAAACCGGTAGTAGCACGAGGTCCCTTCGCCCTTCTGCATCACTACAAAGGCGGGGAAACACAAACATACAAAGCGGACCCACACGAAGCCCAACATCAGTAATGGTGCCCCCATCCCGGACCGGTACGCGGAGCGGTATATATTGTTTCAAGACTGTGAGCTTACATGCTTCATGACAAGCCACCACCTTTTCCAGATCGTCAAAATGATAATAGTCATACCCGGAAGTTCCCAGCACTTCAAACGGGAGGTAACCGATGATGGGTGGCGCGCGGTGGTCGAGAAACAGGAACTTCCACTCGAGGCTGTGGCGGGACGTGAACTCGCTCTTGGTGTTGTCCACGATCGACATTTCGCGTATGAGCTGGGGCGTCTGGAGCCGGCCCGTCCCGACGAACACGAGCCGCGAGTCGGCATCGCTCGTGTACCCGCTGAACCGGGACGTCGTCATGAGCGACTCCGTGTCGACGTCACTGCCTGCAAACGAGGGGTGAAGAAGGAGTGCGAGTTCAGAAAGAAAGGTTCCAAAAGCTTTTGGGGAGAACCTCCAATCGCCTGTACTTACGAAAGTAGCCGGTAAACTGGACATGCTCGTAAGACACGTCCGCCCGATAGTCGACCGTGCCGCGCTTGATGTAGCAGGAGAAGGTGACCTGGTTCTCCCGGCTGATGCCCGTCTGCAACGGATCGACCACCGTCGTCGGGTTCAGCAGTATGTTGTACAGATCGTTCTGGTCGTCCTCGTACACCATATCGTACACGGTCATGTTCAGAAGGTCACTCTGGAATTGGGTTCATAAATTAGATTCGCGATTCCGGTAGCATCCAGATGGTGCTGCTGCCCAACCTTTCCCACTCACCGGTAAATGCCCTAGCAGCGAGGTAATACTTTCAGAGGCGTAAAATACTCTCCCGGTGGAGGAGAACACGATGATGAACCCGTCCAGCGCTTCCAGTATCAGGTGGGTAAACTCTTCGTTCGAGAGAAAGGAGGGCTTCCAGTCGGTCTGGATCTCGTGCACGCGCGACCGCACCGCTATCTCGTTGTGGCTCTTCAGGAACGCGATCGTCGACTTGAGCACGGTCGACTTGTCCATCTTCCGGCTGTTGGAGGACACCATCGAGCTGAGCTCGTTCACCAGCAGGTTAAACTGATCGCGGCGCTTCTTCTCGCTCAGATTGCGGGACTTGCTGGAGAGTGAAAACAAGCATGACTCCATTAGTGACATCCCAGGTGGACCTAACCCGATCGCTATCCTTACCGTTTCGTGTCATCCTTGTCGTCCGGATCTTCATCCATGGCTGAGTACGAATCCGCATGGTGATGGTGATGATGGTGATGATGGTGATGGTGATGATCGAGATCGATCGACCCGCCGTATCCGTCCACGTCGTCGAACAGGGAGGACCCCCGGCCGGGGTTGTGCTTTAGTTCCTCAATCTTGTGGCCGTTGCCCGGTATTCCCCGGGCTGCAAGCACACACAGGAAAATGGTTTCTCACAGAAGGCTTTATTATCTCTCTCTCTCTCTCTCTCTATCTCTCTCTCTCTCTATCTCTCTCTCTCTCTCTTACACTAAGCGATCGCGCACCGAGACAGCGTAACGCTCCTAAAAGAAAACACACAGACAAAACAATACGAATTTTCCTTAGCCGAGTAGTGACCGGGGAGTTTGTGCTCTACTGCTACTTCCAACGAATGCTGCACGTCTCTCTTCTTCTCTAACTATGGCGGTGAGAAAGAGTGCGCGCTCGTTTTCCCCTCCGGGCGTTTAGGTGACGTTTGCAAACGGATAGCACGGTAGCGAGCGTTCCAAATGATGACACCAAAGGTCGCCAGATCGAAGGGCCATACTTTGCCTAGACATTGGATGCAAGTAGCCGTTCTAGCTGGCTGGTCGTATATCACAAATCTGGACAGAGTGAGAGTAATAAGAGATGTATAAAGGTTATTCAAACGATCAGTTTGGAGAGTTTGCAGGACACAAATTAAATCAATAACTGTAGATACGGACATCACTCTGACAGATAAGTCCGGATATGTCTACACCTGGCAGATTCAAATACAAACAATCTTTAAGTAATCTCTCATACCCTGGCACTGGCTCGGCAGTGAAAAATGTAAAACGTGAACACGTGGACAATAACAACAGGCGTTTTTCCTCCATCACAAACCATGTTCGGTCGAGGGTAGATGAGTAAGGTGGTTTACATAAAACACAATAAAAAGTTTCTTCTGCACGTTCCACCAGTTGCTCGTGACGAGTTAAGGGCTGTTGACGATTTCTTGGAAAACTAAACGCCACTGTACCCCTATTGTATGTTATTTTCGTTTAATTTTCTACAGCTTCTCTCCCTGTTTCAGAATTCCGAGAAATACGGAGAAGCAAATTAAAGATTTAAAACCTTCGGGGGTTTTACAGTCACAGGTAAATGACGATTTTATGAAAACATTCATCATTTCGTAATATATGAGTCTTCATTCTTCTTCTTCTTTATCTTTTTGGCGTAACGAGCTACACCGGTAATGCAGAACCGCCTTATAATACAGGCTTCCGAGTCTTATTGACGTATCCCACCAACACACAGTGGCACATAATCAGTTCTTGCTACGCGAAAAGAGCAGTACGGATGGGAATTGATGCCGTCTGGCATTGTAAAAGCCCACGCATCAATCAAATAGACCACAGCGCCGTCCGGATACTGTGCTAAAAATAGACGCATATAAATTTCGCAATTTTATTTATTTTTGAGGAAGTATTTCACATCTTCTCACTGCCTACCTTCTCCTAGATGCGGGTAATTATAGCAAGCATCTATCGCGTTACATTGTTATTGATTGTCGACACTAACATTACTGTCAACTGACACCGATAAGTACAGTTATACCAAAAGATGTAACTGCTTCATCCGATGAGGAGACCGATGAGCCAGATCGTCATTCCAAGTGCATGCTAAACTCCCGCAAAACGACCATCATGACGCCCATGACTCGTCCAACCGATCACAACAAGCGAGTGGGGAACGCAATATGAAAACGGCGGCGTACAAACAAATAAGCAACACCCCTAACACGGCGGCTAGTGGCTAGAAAAGAACGGTGGTGTACAGTCGCGCCGTAAACAACAAGTGCACCCAAGTCACCCGCAAAGTTTTGAAGTGGGCCTGCTTGGGGTGGGTGCAAGCAAAGCGCGTGTTACGCAATTCCACACAACACGGCAGCTAGAGAAGTTTTAAAGCCGGTTCTCGGTGTTGGTGGTGCTGGTGGTGGGCTGCCCAACGGGAGGAATTTGTTCTGCAGTGGTGTTGGTGTAGCTCGCATCGCATGCACCGTTAGAATTCAGCTCGTTGTAAGAATGCTTGTCAATGCAAACAACCACTACCAGTGTGGTGCAAAGATGCTTGCCTTGATCGGGCGGTAATTTGATTTGAGCCGGAAAACAACGAACAGTCTACTGAGCTGTGAGTGTGTAAGTGTGCGAAAAGCTAGGCTCGGTTGGGAGGTCTCACACCGGCGGTTACCGGCTCTTTGCTTGAGAAAATGGTGCGTAATTGTTTTTGCACTTCAATCACTGTGTTGCTGGAGAATCGATTGCACGTAAATGTAAAGCAATCGATTCGAAAGGGAAGCATGGCTAGCGCCTGTAATTGTAACAAACAGATCAGTTCATCTGCTTCCCAATATCATTTCTATAGGGTATACCTGATGATACAGCTTTCAAATTAGCTAATGATATCTTTCGGCATGATTCTAATTCCAGCAGTTCCTTATTATTCGCGAACACATCTGTTTGGCCTTACAGATTTCGAGGAATAGCTAGTAAGAAGTACAATTGAACTTGCTGTGCTTGAGGAACTGAGGATATGTCTAGAAAGGAACTATTATTTTCAAACGAATGAATGCTTCTTGTGAGCTAAACAAAGTTCTAATCAAGATGTTTCGAAGAAGTAGCATCTCATCTTGATCATGAATCTTGATGCATCTCATTTTGATTTGAATTATAATTCTGCCCTAAAATCCCTTCTGTCGCCCATCTAATGATAGGATATGAAGTAACTGGCGAAAACAGTTTTTTCACTAGACAAAGAATCAAAGACTCTATCCACGACAGACATACCAAAGACCGAGAGGCTCTTTCAGAGAGCATTATATTAGAGATAACTTAAAGAGACTGAAACCAGTCAATCGTTTCAAAAGTATATATCTTTGCACAAAAACATTCAAACTAGCCCTATAATATTTGGGAAGTAATAAATTTTCACAGACATACCAAAGACCGAGAGGCTCTTTCAGAGAGCATTATATTAGAGATAACTTAAAGAGACTGAAACCAGTCAATCGTTTCAAAAGTATATATCTTTGCTCAAAAACATTCAAACTAGCCCTATAATATTTGGGAAGTAATAAATTTTCTCCTTTCCTATCTGGTCCGAATGGTTCAACAACCCGCAAAAGACAATGTTGTAACCTGAAGGAATAGTTTAGAATCAAAAAACTCTCCAAGTGCTCCACCAGCAGGTCTACAGGTCCTGCCATAAGCCAACTTCCACATCGCAACAAAACACTGTTGATGCAAACCTTCATTTAAACACTTCCCATAAATAACCGATGGTTCACGAGACTGTTCGCTCGATCGAGATATTCAGCAGCGTTATACAACGCAACAGTTCAGCCCAACAAATGCCCCGGATGTGCCTAAGGCTTCCGAATATTTTCCGCACACAACACCGGCCCACACAATTTCATGCAAACATTCACTTCAACAACCGTTTACCGGTGGCAAAATGGTCACCGCAAGCGTAGGAATCAATACATAAATCAACGAACCGACCAAGCGCCAGCGGTTTGCTGCAACAGAGATGAACCAAAGGAACCATCCACAATAATCTTGCATAAGCTTCCACAGTGGGAAAACAACAAGGTACATAAATGGTGCCGCACTGCATTATTCCTGCATTCGATCGAGGCGATCGAACTACTCGAGAACAATCTGGCTTCCCTTCTCCTCCCCTTCTTCCTACTCCCACGTCGTAGGATGGATTTATTTCGCCACAGTCACTTTCTTTCACATTTCAAGCGATCGCAAACCCGATCTACTGACCTCATGTCATGTCATGTTGGGTGTTATAATGGCAACATTCACCAAAACAGGCAACGCACTCAAGAACACGGACCGGTGGCGTCTAGAACTGTACAGTTCCCTGCTAGCACGATCTGAAGCTTCACGAAGATGACACAAAACAGCCGAGAAGAAATTATAAATGTGTCCGAAAACTGCATCCTGTGCAACAGGGACGTTCTCAAACCAACGCACAGCGACATATTTTATTCATCAGATCTACCCGGGGGTCTCTCTGCTTTTCCTCCGAACCCCATTCGATATACCGTATGCAGTCGTCAGATGTATCCCTCACCATGTACACCATGTCAGTGTTTCTGATTTGATTTCACGCGAGACGCAACTGCTTCGCATATTACGCATACCGAGCGAAGATGACGCCCCGGGTGCAAGCTGGAAGACCTCACAGTAAAGCATCTCCGGCACTCCATCACAACCCCGGGGAGCGTGATCTAATAACAATGGGAGGTTCTGTTCTGTTTTGAATATAAGGACCCACATTACCAGATTGCTGCTGATGCTTGCCTGCGCCAATTTAGCAAGTATAATAGGCCCTATGGTACTGGTGAAGTCGAGGCTAGGAACAAGGAAATACAATCTAGACAAGGAAAAACAGCAGCCATACCATCCCAACGGTGACTCCCCATTAAGGGCAATCATTTCTATCATTCAAAACACTCCAACCGTCCATTGATCTCCCGGAGGCTCTAGTACCGATTTGCTAGTCAAAGTGGGAATTTCACTAGCCGGTATGGTTTCTGCAAACGTTGCTTCATTGTTGCCACAGGCAACACTGGCCTGTGCAGCGGCGCTGCGTAACGCCGCTCCCAATTGCTAAATTATTTGTCGGCACTTATATGTCAAACATAATCAGCGTCACTTAATAGTTACAGCGGCTTTTCATCTTCAGCACAGAGGCCACCCTCGTCACTGAACTGGACGTTAGGGTAATCGAATCGAACTCCCTTCGCATGAGAGTCTTCCCGCGTGAGCATTCGCCGACCCACG